>CAIGRB010103715.1:28362-47749 GCA_903798255.1 Fraxinus quadrangulata | reverse complement strand
CATGAATTCTAATACCCATTAGTCATAATACATCTTTAACGAATCACTTTAATTGACTAATATCCTTTAAATGATAGAACCACACATTTTAATATATAACGTGTGGCCCCATATATGTTGAAAATATCCAACATGGTTCTCCAGCTGCGGCATTAATTTCTAACTATTTGGGTAAAGTTGCTTTCCCATGTTAGTCAATTCATTTGTTTGTATCTAATCATGGTGAGGGATCAATGATAATCAAATGTTAAAGAGTGACATTTTTTGTGATTGAATGTTAATGAAGCCCTGCTTGAAGGATTTACCGATTCCAACTTATTTTACCTTGTAATCTTCCACTTGAGTTGCATAGGAATACAAATTCAGTTATATCGCTGCAAGACAAGACTGTCAATGTCAAAATTTCTGTCGAATTCTTCTGCATGAAATACAGAACCTCAATCTGAATTTGGAGAGTTGTCCAAACTCTCCAAACTGTGAGGAGAGTTTGCCTACATCTCTTCGCACTGTGCGGAGAGATGCAGCCCCATTTTTTTATTTTTTATATATATATTTTTTTGTTTTCACGAGAATAATTTTTTACTTTGAATAAAACATTAAAAAACCTTGTCATTTACATTAGTGTGTTAATATTTAAAAAAAAAACTCTCCGCACTGTGCGAAGAGTTCTCTCCAAAGTGTTTGGACAACTCTCCAAAATGTTTGAATTGTGGAGAGTTTTTGAACTTTGGAGAGTTTGTCCAAAAACTCTCCAAACATTTTACAACTCTCCAAACTGTGCAGAGAGTTTGCCTACATCTCTTCGCACTGTGCGGAGAGATGCAGCCCCATTACTTATTTATTTTTTTTGTTTTCACAGGAATAATTTTTTTCTCTGAATAAAACATTAAAAAACCTTGTCATTTACATTGGTGTGTTAATATTAAAAGAAAAAAAACTCTCCGCACTGTTTAAAAAAAAAAAACTCTGCACGTGCGAAAAATTTGGACAAACTCTCCAAACTGTTTGGACACTCTCCAAACAATTTGGAAAGTTGTCCAAAAACTCTCTAAACAGTTTGGAGAGTTGTCCAAACTCTACAAACTATGCGGAGAGTTTGCCTACAAAGGAAGTCTTACAAATTTTAAGCTAAAGGTGGTTGAGTTCTGTTATTAAATATAATTGGATGCATCCATGATACCATTTGCTTTATGAAACTCACAATTTTTCAAGGAACTTTGAAAACTTTGAAGTCTAAGTTACTTTATTGGAATAACTTTTGTTACATAACAATTTCAGTGTTTCAAATAGAAAAAAATAAGACAAGATAACAGAAACTATTAGTTATAGTCATATTTTTTTATCGTACATCTTTTATTTGTTTAGAGGACTTTAAGGATAAGCTTTAGTTGGAAGTTAAATTCTTTTTTAGATTCGGAGGCTTCTTCTTGTTTCTATCTGTCTGAAAAGATGTAATTCATCAATAAAAAGGAATCAATTTTTGTACATCAAGTGGAGATTTAAATGGTGTAATTTAAAAGATGTCTAAATATTCATTACTTGATACAATTCAATTCTATATTTTCCATTGTTCAATTGTGAAATTACAAAAATTATAACGGTAATCGTGCAACGCACGATCCACACTAGTGTATATATATTTTGGGAGTTTATTGAGTTGTAATCAAAGTTAAAGTAGGATTTAGCGAGTCCAAGTTATAGTAAATATATTTTGGGATTCATAAAGTCCAAAAAGAAGTCAAAGAAATCTAAGAATAAGATCAAGATTTGGACTTTAATAAGTTGATACAAAAAATGACTCGCCGACGCTCGCTGTCCACACATGTGGTGCACGAGCGCTCAAAACAGCGAGCCTGCAACTCGCCTAGCGTGACATTGGCACTCGAGCGACAGATCAATCTCTCACTTGGCGTGAGTATTTCGCACGAACGACGGTTTGACATTTAGTTTTTCTTGCATAAATCACTTATTTTTTAATCCTCTTTTCATCCCAAACACCTTCACTAAAGTGTGGTTGAACATGATTTTGATTATAGAGATCATTTTTTTGAGATCCAAATATCCTCAAATTGATTTTTCGATTCGACCAAACATTGTTCCCATATTGGTTGAGCCTTGAAATTAGTCAAGTGAACATATATTGAATTCCAAATCCATATTCCAATTTCTCTTGCCTCAGGCAAAGATCAAAATATGAAAGAACATTGATCAAAACCAAAACCAAAACCCTACCTTCTCCAATTCAGAATTATGAAGCTTGGAAAGAGGCGCTTCAACTTCTAGTGCTTTGAAACGAAATGAGTTCGGTCTTGGTAATCCAACGGAGAAAAAGGTGGCCCAGAGTTCTGGAAAGTGGTGCGTACACAACCGACGAAGTTCTTCGGTGATTTACAAGCGAGGTGACTAGAGTCGACTAAGGTTTAGCAGTGTTTGAACTAACTCTAAGTTAACATTTCTTGTGGATCGTTCATTAGCAAGTTTGCCCGGAGGTTTTTTATCCGGTTTAGGATTTTCCTCCGTGATCAATTTTGGTGTTCATTACTTACTTTACTAATTTGATTTTATTGATTAAAATTGACTGAAATAGGCTTAACTGGATTAAATTATCTTAATCATTTAGAAACAAATTAATAAGTGGCTTGTTGCTTTTAATTGTTTAATTTCGGATTTGGATCCAAACTATTCGGTATATTTAATCTTTCATTTAGTATCAAAGCTTTTAAACTCGATCCTTGACCCTATTTGTCTAGATCAATCAATCACTTTCCGTTCTTCCATATTTTGATGGTAGTAATTACGCCTATTGGAAGGTTAGGATGAGAGTCTTTTTTAAGTCTATGGATAAATGGGTTTTGGTTAGTGAACAAAAATGTTGGACTGCCCCATCTACCATCGTTGTAGGTGTAGTTACCCCTACAGAGGTTTACACTTGGTCTAGGAACGATTTAGATGAATGTAATTGGAATGGTAGAGGTATTCATGCAATTTTTATGGCTTTATCCCCTAAGGAGTTTAGACGGGTGCCCATGTGTGAGACTGCAAAATAGGCTTGTGATATATTAGAAATCACACATGAGGGAACCAAAACTACTAACAAATCTAAGTTGCAGGTGCTAACTATAAATTTGAGCAAATTAGAAAGAAAGATGAAGTGTTTTGATGATTTCTATGCAAAACTGAATAATACAATCAACTCTAGTTTTAACATAGGTGAGCGAATCCTCGGGCTAAAATTGTGTGAAAAATTCTGAGATCCCTACCTGAAAGATTTAAACCTAAGGTGACTGTATCTAAGAAAGCAAAGACCTAGATGCAATTAAGATTGAAGAACTTCTAAGATCTCTCCAAATATATGAACTTAGCTTATCTCAGTTTAAGAAGGACAAATCTTTAGCTCTCAAAACTATTAAAGAAGTAGATAGTAACACCACAGATAATGACAAACCTAAGGGTGATGAGCTTGCATACCTTACTAGAATATTCAATAAATTCCTTAGGGCTAGTAAGAGATCTCCTTGTAAAAATAAAGGCAAATCTAGTACTTCTAGTAAGGATAAAAGAGAGAAGAGTGATGCTAGGTTTGGTCATGTTAAATTGAATGTCCAAGTTATAAGAAAACCCTAGGTAATGCTATGAATGCCACTCTTACTAGTGACGAGTCCAGCTCTAATAATCAAAGCGAGAACTCCAATCTTGATAAGGGAGGGAATTATATGACATTCACTTCTGTAGTAAGTAGTGAGTTGCGTGAGAAAATAGAGAAACCTGACCCCTCACGGGAAGGTTCAAAAGATGAGCATGATATTTATGAGACATTTAATGACTTATTTAAGGTGTGTTAAATTGAAAAAAAAAAAAATAACAACGTTGCCTTTAAAAAATTGCATAAACTTGAGTTAGAAAATAAGAGTTTAGCAGACAAACTTAAGTAGTCCACTAGTAGATTGAATTAATTAAAGGTAGAGAAAGAGTCATTAGAAGTTAAGGTTAAGACCCTTACTAATGACCTTGAGAAAACTAGTGCCCAACTCCAATAATTTACTAGTGGTTCTAAGAAGATTGACAATATAGTAAGATTGAATAAACCTAATACCCATACGACGCCATCTTCTAATGCCAAGCTAGCTCCTGCCTCTATTGGGTATAAACAAGTAGCCGCCCTTAAACCTAAAGTAGCTCCTAACAAGTAAGGGTATACAGTATCTTGTGGCCTTTTAGGTTATATTAGAACTAAGTGCCTTAAACCATTAATTAGGAACAACAAACAAGATCTAAATATTCATGTTAAATTCTTTACTAATCAAGTGAGTCACTTGTCTGAGTTAATGACTCAATTGACTAAGATTATATCTTCTTCTAAAAAGGTTTGGGCCAAGAAGAGCAAACTTATAGATTAAAGTGATGTTAATTGCGATATTGCACTTTGTAGTGAGAGCACTTGTTTGACTTATTAAGTAGGTTGTGCATGCATCTGCTTCATTCATGATGTTTACATAATCATGCATGCACTCTACATTTTTTCCTTATTATTTTTGTTCTACATTATTTTTTAATAAAAAAAAATATTAAAAAGGGAAAAATAGTTGATTAAATAATATTTTGGACATGCTTAATCTGCATTGCACACATTAAGCACTTGTGAGTGGATTTTGATCGCATGTGTGAGATTTGAGATGTCGGTCACCTGTGTGGTGGGTTGATTTTAATTAGGAATGACTTTTGACTAATTGAACTAAGCTTTGTATATTTCCCATAAAAGAAAAGACTTTTGAGTTTGAAATAAAAATATTTGAATTACATAAATGTTGTGAGATAATCTTATACATTTTTTCGTAGTTTATATGATTTGAGTGATTAAACTAGTAGAGCATCTTAATATCTGGTTCCTTTCAAGTCATTTAACTTTGGAGTCATCAGTCTAATGCTCGTTACGGAGATAGTATAGAAATCTTAATAAAGAAGAGTCAGCACATAAAATTTGAAAAATAAAAGAAATATATATAAGAGCTTATTAACCACTGTTCATTGGCGTATCATTATATTGAATGATAAAATTGTCTAAGACCTTAAGCTATAAGAGACGAAGGAATTTATTAATGTACGCTCACAAATATGGGGACAATGAAACATATATACAAAAAATCAACTAGGAGCTTTTAATTGAAAATGTCCTATTAGTACTGGGTTTGACTTTCGTAATTTGAAGAATATATTCATTCACCAAGTGATGTCTTTTCTTGTGCTTTCTCACTGTTATAAGGTTTTGAGACTTGCTTACATGAGTTTAATGACACTTTTCACACATGAATAATTTATACAATTTACTTCATTTAAGTTTAAAATATGTTGTGGAAAAAGTTTGTTTTCTATAAATTATATATTTATAAGTCATGATATTATTTTTAAAATCTAGAAAAAAAAAAGTTGTCTCAAACGAAATTTTTTTTCTCCCATCACATATTTTTGCACAATTTTGCATGTTTTTACATGTGCATATTATTTTTATCTAGAAAAAACAGTTGTCTCATGATTACATTACTTATTTCTCTTTGTTATTCGTAACAAAAAATGGAGATAATATTTATTTCAGGAGAGTTGGGTAGTATATGAATTAGGGGGAGAAGTTGATATTGTTGAGTTGATGTGTGACTTAGGGGGTCTCATAAATTTTGATTGATTTTTTATTATTGATTCAATGATTGGAATTTTAATATTGATATTAATTTTCTAGATGTCATTTCTAAGTTATTAATTACACATAGTATTGCGAGCTTTGGTGTTACACTTGTTTTTACTTGTGTTGTTTTATATAATTTAGTTATATTTTATTTAATTTTTAGTTTCCCCTTACTTTTCAACTGGTATTGCTGTCTTCATGTGTTTTAGAAAACATGTAACAAGTTAAAATTTATGAATTAAGTCTTTGATAGTTAGGCTATTTTAGATTTGACTTTGAAATAAATGATTTTGCCACAAAATGCTAAAGGGGGAGATTGTTAAGTCTAAATTATAATTATCAATTTTCAACTTTGTATTTGACACTTTTTTTGGTCAAAATCAAGTCGGAGTTGAATTATATTTGGAGTTTATGGAAATTTAATCAAAGTCAAAGTAAGATTTAATGAGTCCAAGTTATAGTAAATATAGTTTGGGACTAATAGAGTTCAAAAAGAAGTCAAAGAAATCCAAGAAAATTAAGATTTGGACTTCAAGAGGCTGATAAAAAAAAGGACTCACCGGTGCTCGCTGTCCACATGTGACCCTCAAGTGGCAGATGGACTGCTCACTTGGCGCGAGTATTTTGCTTGAGCGGCGGTTCGACATTCAGTTTTTCCTATTTGTGTAAATCACTTATTTTTTATTCCCTTTTCATTCCAAACATCTCCGCTATAAATATACGGCCCATGAACATCCTAAACTGTGGTTGAACACTATTTTGATTATAAAAATCACTCTTGAAGATCCAAATATCCTTACATTGATTCGTTGATTCAATCACCATATTATTCGTTTATTATTCAACCTAAACATTGTTCCCATATTGGTTGAGCTTTGAGTTAAGTCAATAGAATATACTTTGAATTCCAAATCCATATTTCAATTTCTCTTGCCTTAGCCCAAGAATAAAACACGGAAGACCCTTTATCAAACACCAAAAACAAAACCCTACCTTCTCCAATTTAGAGTTCTGAACCTTGGGAAGAGGCGTTTGGGGTTCCAGCACTCCGGAACCGACAGAGTTCCTCCATGATTTAGCGAAAAGAAAAGTGGCCCAAAGTTAGTGCACAACCGACATAGTTCCTCCATGATTTACTAGTTAGGTGACCAAAGTTAGCTAAAGTTAAGCAGTGTGTAGGCTAATTGTAAATTAACTTCTTTAGTGGATCATTCACTTGCAAGCTTGTCCAGAGGTTTTTTTATTTAGTTAAGGATTTTTCATCCGTGATCAATTTTGATATTCATTATTTACTTTAGTGTTTTAATTTGATTGACATAGGTTCAATTGAATTAATTAACATTAATCATATAGAGACCAATTAATAAGTGATTTGTTGCTTTTAATTGTTTAATTTTGCTTTGGGGTCTAAAGTATTCGGTAAATTTAATCTTTCATTCTATATCCATCTTCAGCAATCGCAGAAAATAAATTGGACGAAACCCTAAAAATCGATGAAAGGAATTCGATTATATGAGAATAAAAGGCCACAATCCATAAACTTTTAAATGTAACGTGCTGTAAAATATCACAATATAACAGCATTGGTTGTTTTCAGAAGTTATGTGTTCTTTTATTTTTTATAAATAATTTGTTTTTCGTTCAACTTTGTAAATATATATTGTTTAAATGAATGAATTTAATAAGAATAATGTTAAAATGTAATCGAGACGAATATAATACTTTTTTAAATATTTCATGTTGTAATAGTAATAGATTTAAAGTGCAATAGATATATATTGTATAAATTATCAAATTTAATAAGGATAACAAGGAACATATTGATGAATATAGTTTTTTTTTTTTTTTTAATTTTAACAAGGAGAGATTTAAAGTGATACATTTTCCAATTTTAAGGGCATTTTGGTCAAATTTCGGACATTTTCAAGACTTAAGAAGCCCAATATATAAAATTGAGATAAAATACAATGCAATGAAAGAGGATTTGAGTATTAGTGCAAGATTGCATTACTTTCTTCCTAGACCCGATGAAAAATTTCAATTCTAATTTTTGTTCTTCTCGTACTGGCTATTTTTTAGTACGGGCACATAACTTTAATTCGAACCCTTTATTTTTCTTATTAAAGACTTTATTTTTATTAATATTGAGCATTTTTTTTATTATTGCTATGATTGCAATTAATTACTGGATCAATAATTAATTGATTTGTGAATGATAACAAGTCGAGAATAGAGTTATTTGTGTTCAAATTTTAGGATAATACAAGAACTAAAATGTGTGAATTGGAAAAGTCTTCAATAGGTGTGTTGATTAAATGCGACTCTTTAAGTGCATAATAAAGAGTCACGACCTTTTGATAAGGTGCAATTTAGACTATCAATCTTAAAATTGTGTGATTTATTGGTTGTAATTAGCTTTCTCAAAAGATACGACCGTTAGAAAATGACACATGAAATCTATAAATAGGACACTCCTAATTCTATTTTCTTCACTTCAAATCAATTTCATATAATTAATTTTTAATTCTTTCTTTCTCCAAATTATGTCAAAATAATTTTCAAATTATTTTTGAGTTTTGTATTTCATATTTAGTATTCAACATGTTTTGTTCTATAAGAGATTGATCAAGCGTCACTTCGCCCAATAAAATAAACACTATGCTATATTAATTTTGAAAAAAAGCATTGTATCTTGAGATATTGACATCCATTTGACTTTGATAGCATCTGTGCATTAAACGAAATTCATCTTAAAGAGATTTGCATTTGTATACCTCGCTTCATTTCATTTTGTTCTAATGTTTTCATACCAGTAAGTCGATATTTGTGTGTATATCTTGATTTTGGTAAGTAAAAATTCAATTCGATATTTTGCACTTGTAAAACACAATTTTATCATCTTTCCACGCAAGTATTTTTGGTTAATGGAACATAATTATGCACCAATTTATCCATCAATTTGTTTAGACCAAATAATAAGTACTTATAATTTATCTAAAACATAGACTTGAGCTGTTGAGCTCATTAAATGATTTTCTTTGTGGATAAGTAAATTTAATTTAATTAGTTTGGAATCATATAGAGAGATAGTGAATTAAGTTAATTAAGTAAAATTGAATTTGCTGGAGAAAGGTTTTCAATTAAACTTTAAAAGTTCGGATGAACAGACGTGTTAATAATCATGTTTCATGGATTTGTATGATACATCAGTGGGAAGAATTAAGGTGATATCGTAAGTTCAAACACACTCTCTCACTGAAATAATTCTTAAAAGTAGGGATTGTCCACAATACAACACGTTAACTCATTTTCTTAGTTTAGAATTAGTAGATTTATAATTCAATTGGACCATCGACTTTTACAAATTATTACTAATGTACCATCAACATATTTTTAGCATCAGATATGTCTAACCTTTCAGTTAATTCCAAATTATGTCTTTCCCTCCATTTTTTCTGTGAAATTCGCATATAGGGATCTTCTTTAAAAAAATAAATAAATAAAATCAACCAAATCGAAAAAAATGAAGGGCAATTGCAGGAGTCTCAAATCTTTTCAAAAACATAATAGATCCCCTTTTAAAAAAAGGAAAAAAAAAAAAGCTCTCATTTTCTCTATATAAATAAAATCTCCGAAAAAAGCGGCAACCAGAAACCGATTAACAAAGATAATTCATCCAATTACCGATTAACTGAGAAGTGCCGAGTTTCATCTCCATAGTTTAATGTATAACCTAACTCGTTTTCATTTTTTGGTAGATTAAGTTGGTCTAGTTCCATTTATTAAAATGGCAAAAAATGGTTCGTTTAATGAAATATATATGCATACTGAAACCATACCAACAAACTGTCCATAAGAATTCAAATTATCATACTAAATTCTGTAAACTAATAAAATAAATGTTAATAGTAATTTAGGAGTTGTGTATGGCTAAGTTTCTACTTGAGATAAGAGGCATTTTCAAGCGACTAAATGTTGGTGTGATTAAAATTTAGCAAAAGTTCAGGGAAGTCATATTATATTCCAACATTATCCTTAATTAAATTCATTCATTAAACACCATAAATCCATAATATTTTCATATATCTATCCCACTCTAAATCTATTCCTATTACAATTATAAATTTTTTAAAAAGTACTATATTAAGTCCAAATTATAATTAGCAATTTTCAAATTTGTAATTGGCAATTTTTTTAGTCAAAATTAAGTCCTAGTTAAATTGTATTAAGAGTTTATTGAGTTGTAATCAAAGTTAAAGTACGATTTAATGAGTTTAAGTTATAGTAAATATAGTTTGGGTTTGAAAGAGTCCAAAAAAAGTTATAGAAATCCAAGAAGAAGATCAAGGTTCATACTTAAAGAAGTTGAAATAAAAAAGTACTCACTGACGAGCATAAACAGAGAGATCGCTGCTCTCCTAGCGCGACACTGGCGGTCGAGCGACCGATTGACCGCTCTCTTACCGCCAATATTTCACTCAAGCGACAGTTCAACATTCAATTTTCCCTATTTGCATAAAACACTTATTTTTTATCCCATTTCCACCACAAATACCTCCACTATAAATATACTGCCCCATGAACGTCCCAAAGTGTGATTGAACATTATTTTGATGATATAGAGCATTCTTTGAAGATCCAAATATTGGTTGAGCCTTGAATTAAATCAAGAGAACCTACTTTGAATTTCAAATCCATATTCCAATTTCTCTTGCCTCAGCCAAAGATCAAAATAGAAAAGATCATTGGTCAAACACCAAAAATAAAACCCTAACTTGACCAATTTAGAGTTTTGAAGCTTGGAAAGAGGCACTTGGAGTTTCAGTGCTCTGGAACGAAAGGAGTTCATTCTTGGTGATCCAACAGAGAGAAAAGTGGCCTAGAGTTCTAGGAAGTGTGGCATGCACAACCGACAGAGTTCCTCGGTGATTTAAAAGTTGGGTTGCCAGAATCAACTAAAATTTAGCAATGTTAGGACTAATTGTAAGTTAACATTTCTAGCGGATCATTTACTGGCAAGTTTGCTCGAGGTTTTTTTATCTAATTAGGGATTATCCTTCTTGATTAATTTCGTGTTCATTATTTACTTTACTGTTTTGATTAAAAATTGATTGGCATGGGTTTTATTGAATTAATTAACCTTAATGATCTAGAAACCAATTAATAAATTACTTGTTTCTTTTAATTGTTTTATTCTGCATTTCGGTCTAAACTATTCGGTATATTTAATCTTTCAATTCGTATCAGAACTTTTAAACTCGATCCTTGACACTATTTGTCAAGATCGGTCACACCTTCTGTTCCCCATATTTTGATGGTGGTAATTACGGTTGTTGGAAGGTTATGATGAGAGTCTTTTTAAAGTCTATGGATGAACGAGTTTTGGTTAGTGAACAAAAATGTTGGACTGTCCCTCTACCATCGTTGCAAGTATAGTTACCCTTATAGAGGTTTCCAGTTGGTCTTGGAATGATCTAGATGAATGTAATTAGAATAGTAGAGGTATTCGTGCAATTTTTATGGCTTTATCCCTTGAGGAGTTTAGACAAGTGTCCTTGCATGAGACCGCAAAAAAGGCTTGGAATATATTAGAAACCACATATGAGGGAACTAAAACTATTAAAAACTCTAATTTCGAGTATTAACTATAAATTTGAGGAAATTAGGTTGAAAGATGATGAGTCTTTCGATGATTTCTATGTTGAATTGAGTGATATAGTCATCTCTAGTTTTAACTTTGGTGGGTGAATCCCCGAGGCAAAAATTCTGAGAAAAGTTATGAGATCACTACTTGAAAGATTTAGACCTAAGGTGACTTTATTGAAGAAAGCAAGGACCTAGATACAATTAAGATTGAAGAACTTGTAGGAACTCTCCAAACATATGAACTAGCCTACCACAGTGTGAAAATGACAAATCTTTAGCTCTCAAAACTATTAAAGAATGGGATAGTGACATCACTGATGATGATAAACCTAAGGATGGAAAGCTTGCATACCTTGCTAGGAAATTCAAGAAAGTCCTCGAGGATAGCAAGACAGCTTCATATAAAAATAAAAGTGAATCTAGTATTTCTAGGAAGGATAAAAGAGTGAAGAGTGATGCTAGAGATTCAGGGTTTTGGTTATGTTAAATCTGAGTGTCCAAGTTATAAGAAAACCTAGGTAATGCTTTGAATGCCACTCTCGCTGATGATTTGTCTAGCTCCGATAATCAAAGTGAGAACTCAATCCTTATAGGGTAGACAATTGTATAGCAATCACTTTTGTGGTTAGTAGTGAGTCACGTGAGGAAATAAAGAAACTTAACACTTTATAGGAAGGTTCAGAAGATGAGCATGCCATTTACAAGACATTTGATGACTTAATAATGCTGCCTTTTAAAAATTGCATAAACTTGAGTTAGGAAGTGAGAGTTTAGTAGACAAACCTTAAGGAGTCCATTAGTAGATTAAATGAACTAAGGGTAGAGAAAGAGTCCTTAAAAGTTAAGGTTAAGACTCTTACTAGTGACCTTGAGAAAATTAGTGCCCAACTTCAATCCTTTATTAGTGGTTCTAATAAGATTGACAATATGGTAGGATTGAATAAACCTATTAGCCATACGATGTCATCTTCTAATGCCAAGTTAGCTCCTGCCTCTGTTGGGTATAAGCAAGTAGCCCCTAAACCTAGAGTAGATCATAGGTTCATTCCCAGATGTCATAATTGTGTTGTTTTAGGTCATATTAGACATAAGTGTCGTAAACCCTTGATTAGGAATAACAAACAAAATCTAAGTACTCATTAAATTCTTGACTAATCAACTGAGTTACTTGACTGAGTTAATAACTCAATAGACTAAAATTACATCTTCTTCTAAGAAGGTTTGGGTCACAAAGAGTGAACTCATAGATCAAAGTGATGTTAATTACGGTATTGCTCGTTTATTATGAGAGCACTTTACCTCATTAAGTAGGTTGTTAGGCACATGCATCTACATTATTGATGATGTTTACATATTCATCCATGCACTCTACACTTTTTTCCTTATATTTTTTGTTTTGCATTATTTTTAAGAAAAAAATATTAAAAATAACAGGAAAAAATATTTTTTTTAAATAATATTTAGACATGTTAATTTGTGATCAAATACTTATATATTTAATGAATAGTAAATAAAGTTTTCATTAACTATATTCAGAACTTATTTGGAGTATGAGGTATAGTTTATAGCATGTATCATCTGCACTGCACACATTAAGCACTTGTGAGTGGATTTTGACTGCATGTGTGAGATTTCGCATGGTGTAAGAACTTTTCCTGTTTTAACTTTTATAGCAATATGTTCTCGACAAAAAATAACTCAATTGTTCCAGTGTGCTATAAGTCTGGAATCATTGTTTTGAATCTCCATCATTGCCAGTGTCTCTGATACTCGTCTTTCGTAATCAATTTGTCTAATCTTTATTTCGGTATTTGTCTTTGAAGATGATTTAAATCTTTTGGCTCCTTCATATGTTATAATATAATAATAAGCTAGTATTACTATACCATTATTTACAAGAGGTGGTCTAGAAATGAATTGGATCATAAAAGGGTGATCTTTTAACTGATCAAGAGTCCGTTTGATCTATTTAGAACATATATAGTGTGTATCATACCGAATTGTAAAGTTGGGTAAAAAATGTCTTCTTCTTAAAAAAAAACATAATCAAAGGAAATTGTAGGATAATTATGTCTAAGAAAAGCTGAAATTTTTAATGGATGATTCGTATTTGAGGCCATGTTTAAGAAGATATCCATTCTCGTTGTGGTAGTAACTTAGAACTTGAGAAAAAACGATTATCTCATGTACAATTGATTTCTTTATAGGATCTTGAACAATACTGGCACAATCACCAATCTTTTGTTCTAATTCATATAAAGCTTTTTCTTGCCCTATAGTTGTAGAATCTATTAGTTCAATAAATCTTTCTATTCTGTCAAAATAATTTCTACTTGTAGAAGCAATGTCTTTGGAGATGGGTCTTTCAACAATTTTTTAGAATTAAGTCTTTCCAAACTGTCTTGTAATTGAAGAATTTCATTTTGATATCTACTAATGGTTTGTTGACACGAAGAGATTTCTTCTTCAAGAAATTATAATCTTTCTTCTAATGAATGCTTTCTACGATTCAGATCTCTAACAATTTTTGTCGTAGTTTTACAACTATCACAAAGTTGTATTGACGATGATGCTGATGGTTGAGAATGGGAAGTTGGCTTAGTTATTGTGTGTTTGACTCTTTTAGATATATTGAAATTAAAACCTATCATTTCTCTACAAAAATTTAAAGCTTCTTCTAATGTAAAAAATTCTTTGAAAAAGAGGTCTAAAAATCTTACTACTTGTTGTAGTACTTCAGGCCAATAATTATATATATCAGACTTTCTACATTTGATTACTGCAAAGAAACTAAAATTCCTAATTTCTACTTGATTGTGTATTTGTGTAAAATATTGGCTAAAGAATTAATGTTGTCTAATTTTTGTTTAGAATCACGTGTCATCCAGAGAATATCTAATAGATGAACTCCCTTTCTGAAAGTCTTTCTAAATTATTTCCTCTAAATCGAAGATTAGATATTTGTGGGTCCACTCTTAGAGTGACATTCCCAAAGTTGATCCATCTGCATCATGAAAATAATTTGTTAGAAAATTAATAATTTGTCTACTTCAATTATCTGCTAAAATATTATTTTTTCCATCTATGTGTTCTGTACTAATTTTATAACTATTCAATATTTCATATAACTTTAGCCATCTTTTATGTTTATTTTTTCAAAATTTGTCCTTTTTATAAACTTTACTATAGCTTCACAATCTTTTCTAATAGTAACTTAAAACTTTCTATACAATGAATAATAGCCATTATTTCATAATCTAGACTGGTTAAGTATTTTTCCTTTATCTTATATTTTCCACTAGCATATTTACAAATCTTTTCTTCATTTCTATCACTATATTTATTTGGTTTAGAATATAAAATTCCTCCCCATCCTAATTCAAATCCATCTATTTCTATTATTTTATATTCACTGTCTAAAGGTAATTCTAAAGGTGGTCAAGTTTTAACTTATTCTTTTATTTTTTTAACTAACTCTATGTCTGACTCATTAAAATATTTTTGTCCTTTGCTAGATAGTTTGCTATATAGTGTTCCTCTCTTCTTTCCTAAATCTTTAATAAAATGTCTAGCGTAATTTAAATTATCTAGAAAAGCTTGCAATTTTTTAGTTTTTTCTATTTTATCTGGAAATTGTCCTAAGAAATCAATTTTTTGTTTATTTATTTTCATTTTTTACTTATAGTTAAACCATTTTCTATTCATTCATTTAAAATTATCTCTATATGTTTCTATTGGCCCCCGAAGTCCGACCTAATTCGAAACGTGCGTATTATGAGTACCTAGCTCGTATAAAATTAAGATCGGATCACTTAGGTCATCTCGTACATGTGACCACCATAATTATAGGAGACATAATAATTACAAATTCCTTCCACACTATCAAACAACCCAGTCTCCCCAATCAACCAATAACACTCGGAAAGAATGACATCAGGGCCTCCCTATTACCATAACCTCTTATCCATTATCAGCTCATCATTTCCTAACAACACAATAGGAAATGACATCATGATGATTTGATGGGAGCAGGCTTCATCAACCAATCAAGGGTAAGATCATTGGCATACCTTCCAAGCTCGGCACTGTAGCTGATTTGATTGATAAGATATGAATCTACATAATATGAAGCCATTTTTTCTTATAAATAGAGAAAAATAGTCCCCTCCAAGGGAAAAACTTGGCTTACTTTACAACTTCAATACAAACACTATCATTCTCACTTTTCTTCTTGGTTGAGTGATTAAACACTTGTATTTGAATATTTTTATGAATAAAAACACCTATTTATCTTAAAGTTGGCCAAAAAATTATCCTTACAATTTTTGACGTCAACAATTTGGCACTAGAAGGTGGGCCCTCTTGTATGTGCAGCCATATTTCTCTATAACCCATGACAAAATACCGCCATGAGCCACATTTCGACATCGGGGAATCAATCCCGTGCTCATCCAAATAAAATCTAAGTCACACAAGATTTTTGAGTGAGACATGGTCAAACTGAAGCTAGAAATTCTCAAATGACCATCATGAGAGAAGCTATTGAGAGGCTGACAAACATAGTCAGCTGATTTGAACGAAACCAAGCTTACGATCCCCCGCCCGTAAGCGAGGAGGAATCCCAAACCAGATAAAGAACCAGATGACTTCCCACCAGGAGAGCCATCTACTGTTTTAGGGAAGAATCTTCCAAAAGCCGAACTAACGAGGTTAGAAATCCTTCCCCAACAACGGAACTAGACACCTGAAAAGTTGGCAGTGTGTTTGACATATTAGGCTCTCAGTACTATTAACGCCCCAAAGTGAATGCGAGAAGCTAAAATGAGCACCTTAAAGAAGCGTATTGCTGATCTGGAAGCTAAAAACAAAGGAATTGCAAAAAAAAAAAAAATACCTCACTAAACACCACTCCGCCTTTATGGGGACATTCTTGTTGAAACTTTACCTGAAAAATTGAAGATGCTACAGTTGACTGGGTATGAGGGGGAAGGAGATCCTCTTAGTCGCTTAGATAAGTACACTTCGTGGATTGAACTGCAGGGAATAGGTGACATCATCATGTGCTGCGCTTTCCCATTAACATTGGGGGATAAATCTCAAAAGTGGTTTAGAAGGCTGCATCAAAGTGCTTAAGAAACTGGAATGACCTAACCACAACGTTCCAACCTTAGTTGAGTGTTGCTAAAGGGGTCTATCGCAATTCAAGAAGACTCCTTGAAATACTCAATCAATTGCACTACAACAAAATAATCTTTTGCAACACTAAAATGGCAACATTCAATAATTGAGTGTTGATAAAGGGGTCTATCGCAACATTTCAATAATTGAATGTTGTCATTGGTTAATATAATTGAGTTTTGGCAACATTTTTTAAAAGAATATTGCTAACGTCGCCTTTTGCAATGTTTTTTGAATGTTGCAAAAAGTTTTATTTTTTGCAACATTTTTTGAACATTGTTAAAATCTGGTTCTATAGCAACATTCAGTGCTAGTTGCTAAAATTCGTAATAAATAGCCTTTTGTAACCTTTTTTTAATGCTGTGACAACGTTTTTTGAATGTTCAAAAAATGTTGTGAAATTGTATTTTTTGGGACTAACTGGTTTACCTCCTTCTCATCTATTGGATTGGATCACAACCTAAATGAATATAACCCAAATAAAATTTCTCTCCAAATATAAATAGAATGTCTTCTTTAGATGAAACCCTAACTCCCCCGAAGGCGAAGAAGAAAAAGGATTTGTCTCGATTGCCAGCGCGGCGGAGGAGGAACTGAAGTGCAAAACTGGAAAACTTAAAGACCAAGGTGAATTCTTGAACTCTTTTTTATCACTTTTCCATTTCCTTTTCCTTTTCCTTTCCCTTTCCCTTGAAGAGCACCCGAAAAATGTTGATTATTCAGCTTTCTAAAGACAGCCCTAACATTTTCTTGCAAGATCTGTTCGGAGAAGCTAAGAGTCGAACCATCGGTGGCCTCTTCACACTTGAGTTCCTCTATTTGTCTTATTTTTTCTTAAAATATAGTCATTTTTGTTGCTTATATAATTACTGAATTTGGAATTTTTGCTGGTTATTTCCGAATTACTTGCTGCCGGTGCTTGTGCTTCTACACCTGTACACCAAAATGAATTGCATAACTTTGAATGAGGTTGAAGTCGACCCAAATTGAATTCTTGTGTAAAATGACCCAAAATAACTAATCTGGGCTCAGTAGGGCCAGCTTTACGGTTGTGGTTGAATTACTGAGCACTACACTTGACTCTTTCAAAACTGGTTTCCTAATGTTCATGTGCTTCACGTGATGAGGACATTCCAAAGCAAAAGTGATACAACAAAAATGCTTTGTCTTACAATTATACAGTAATATAATGTGAATAACACTGAAAACCATGAATATGAAAGGAAAAAAAGACATATAAGCTCAAAAATCTCTATCATTGAGCTATATGTTGTACAGGAGAATAATATGTTTATTTTACTTACATTTCTACTTATAGAACTACGCACGAAAAATTTACATTAATCTTCAAAAGGGTGTGATTTCCCTTTTCTTATGTTCATCAATGGTTTGTATATTAACTTCCCATTTTTATGTAGAAGAATACCTCAATTAAACAAATATGAATCCTAGCATACACATATATACACACATGGCACCAAACATGCACTACATTCTCACTTCATACATTGAATTTTCTGTCTACTACTCAACAACAAAAAGGAACTCCCACATATACATTGCTCATCATCTCGAAACTTCGTTGATTCTACTATACCTAGCTCTTGATGATTGTTTTAAACCTTATAAGGCGGCCTTTAACTTGTAAACTTTATGCTATTCTCTCTCCTTCACAAAACTAGGTAGTTGTTCAACATAAATCTCTTCTTGGATAAAACAATTTTAAAATGTAGATTTAACATTCATTTGCAAGAGCTTCCAATTATTTTGAACAGCTAGAGAAATTATAAATCGAACAGTGTCAAGTCTAGAGACCGGGGCGAATACCTCAATGTAGTTTTCTCATTTTCTTTGCACATACCCCTTTTCTACAAGCCAAGTGTTGTGTTTATTGACTGAATTGTTAGGATTAAGTTTTGTTTTCAACACCCACTTTACTGCTATAATCTTTTTGTTTGGTGGCGGATCTTTGAGCTCCCACGTATTGTACTTTTCAATTGCATCAATTTCAACCTTCATGACTTTTCTCCATTTTTCTTCTTTTATTGTTGCATCATATAAAATTGGATCCTCACATGTAAAAAATGCAAACAAAACAACACATTCTTCATGAGTAGTATCCATAGACTCAGATTTTTTGCAATATTCTCTTTCTTGTTCTTGGTTACACTTCATCAGATTCTTCTCCTCTAGAAAAACTTGGAGGTGAAAGGGATCCACAACTTGGAGACGAAGAATTGTTACAGTTTCCATTTGAAGTGTTATCTCCTTTTTGAAAAATTATTGATTGACTGCTCTCGTTATCTTCAAAAGTGGTACTTTCATCAAACTTTACATCCCAACTTATCACAATTTTTTTTGTCAATGGATTGTATAATTTATAACATTTAGATCTTTCACTATATCCAACAAAGATGCATTTCTGAGTGTTATCATATTGAAAAATTATTGATTGACTGCTCTCATTACCTTCGAAAGTTGCACTTTCATCAAACTTTACATCCCCACTTATCACAATTTTCTTTCTCAGTGGATTGTATGATTTATAACCTTTAGACCTTTCAGTATATCCAACAACGATCTTCAGGTGTGAGACTGTTGGTTTAGAACCATACCAAGCTTCTTGTGGAGTCATTTTGAGGGTGACATGTTGATCTAATATACTGCACAAGCAATTGTCTCTGCCCAAAGTTCTCGTAGTAGTTGCTAAGCATACATCTTTCCATTTCCATAATGGTTCGATTTTTCTTTCACAAACTCCATTCTTCTTGCCGTTTATGATAATTTTTATTTTAGTAATATCTCATTCAATAAAATTCGGATTCGTAGTCCGTTTGTTGGAGGACAATCCTGAATCTTAGAAGTATCAATATAAGTTGTTATCTC
>CAIGRB010103715.1:0-24411 GCA_903798255.1 Fraxinus quadrangulata | reverse complement strand
TTTTTTTTTTTTTTTTTTTTTTTTTTTTTTTTTTTTTTTTTTTTTTTTTTTGGGTTGGTTTTATAATTGATAATTTGACAGGGAAACCAGTAAAACCGTGGCATATTTATCGGTTTATGGCTTAACCAGCCGGGCCACCGATATTTTACCAATTTTTTAGTAGACAGTTTATACTATCTCATTAGATCGAAAATCCAATTCCCAATTTTTTCAATTGAACCGCCCAGTCTGATCCAATTTTAATAACATTGATAGTAGAATATATTATACATTAGTCTCTTTTGGATTTAACTAAAGAAGTAGATTAAAAGTTAAAGTCAAAAAATTAATTTCAATCCCTCATTTCGCATGACCAACTTCTCAACCACACATTCCATAAAATTTTATCAAAATCTACTAAAAACCTAATTTCTATCAAAAAAAACCAAACATGGGCAATATATTATGCATCGTCTCAAGTGATCAACCATAAAAATTATTCAAGTTATATAGTAAAGATTAAAGAAGATTTTAGAATAAATTACAATGACTTCTTCTTGAGACAACTCCTTCATTTTCAAAAATAGTTAAAAACCTCTCAAATCGTCGCACCATACTGACAGTATATAACTAATGGCACCTGCATCTCAGGTGCATAAAGGTCAGAAGGGAATCCTGAAAAACTTGCAGCAGAAACTGATTCAAAATCTTGTGAAGCAGATGAAGAACTCATTCCATACTGATTCCCATTGGCTATTTCACTGAGTTTTGGCAGCCCATTATTTGCTGATGTTTCGTCATAAGTTCCCATTAATGGCGGCGGGTTGAAAAATTCTGGAGCTGCAGCGCCTCCAGTGATGTACATGGAAGTATCTTCCTGTTTAATAAATTGTTGCTGATGATGATCAAGCAATTCAGGTTGCAGGTATTCTGATGACGTCCACACCGGCAGCGGCAGATCATATGCAGATGAATCCAGTGATGACATGGGAAAAGAAGGGTGTAAGTTGGTACTAAAACTCACCTGATCAAACCCTTGCGGCAGTGGATTATTTGGGGCTGCTGCTGGGATGTAGACCTGATCCATTTGGGCAATTGGGATAAGATTAGAGTTTGAATTCACTGAGCACAAACCGTGAAAATTGATCCTGGAATTTGTCATATTTGAAATTGTGCCCAGATCAGAAACTGGAGCCATATTAGAAAGATTCCTTGCCATGAGTTTCTTCTTGATGTTTGAATTCCAAAAGTTTTTTACTTCATTGTCTGTTCTTCCAGGAAGATGCTTGGCTATTTGAGCCCACCTACGAAATCAAAAAATCTCAATTTGCATTATTTGCATTGAACCGTAGCTAAAATATATATTTTTTTCTTTTCTTGCGATTATGAGACTAACTTATTCCCTAGAATATTGTGTAGATCAATTATGAGAGCAGCTTCTTGTGGAGAAAAACTCCCTCTTTTCAGATCGGGCCTCAAGTAATTTATCCATCTCAGCCTGCAACTCTTGCCGCATCTCTGCAACCCTGCACCAGAATAAGAACAAAACCGATGTAAATATGCATATGTATGTCAGCAAGCCAAGGTCAACGTCAAGTGATAAAGGCGAAACCTTTCATGGTCGATGGGACTAGGTTCCAGCTCCTCTTGGAGAGGAGTGAGATCCTTCTATCCCCATTTAAAAAAACAAAGAAATGTTGGCCAAGCTAGGGAGCAAGCCCTGTTTTTGCACTCACACACATCTCTATTGTGTGTGTGGAAAATATGGTTCTAAAAATAATACCTGCAAGTCTAGGAACTACACTCCAACAGCCATGGCCATAGGCAGAAATGTGCCTTACGAGTTTCTCATCTTCCTCAGGTGACCACAGCCCTCTCTTCACTTTTTGTTTGTTGCAACAAGTATGGTGGCCATGGCCCATTTTCTCTCTCTCTCTGAAACAAGATGTACTGCAGAACTGGCAGAAAATCAAATCTCTTATTCTGTATATATACACCGAAAGAAGAACAGATCAAGAATGGCCTAAAGCAGGAATTGAAATTAATAGTGAATTAATGGAATGGCTGACTTCAACTGAGAGTACACTGCAGATTATGAATATAATGTACAGTGCTGTACAACAATGGTTATGAGGGCCATGTATGGAGGATTCATGGTAGAACGTTCAGTAATCCTTTGGGTGGAGAGGGATGTCTTATAATGGATCCTTCTTCATGGCCAGTTTCCACGAGTCAGCCATGCAATTTAGATGGGACCCACATTTTGACAGGTCTCCAAACTCCCGTTAGAATCATTACATACACTTTGCTGTATGTACAATTTGTATCTTTTTCGACGAAAGAAGTTTAAGTTTTAACCTGTCCTGTCCTGGCTCCATTGTGAATGTATACAGCAGAAGCGTAAATACTCAATACATGTGTTAATGTATACAGCAGAAGCGTAAATACTCAATACATGTGTTATTTTTGTTTAATACCTGTGTTACTCGTGCTAATCCAACTGTAATACGTTTAACACATTTTGTCATTGTTCTTCCTTTCCATTTACGAATCTTTGATGGGAAAAATGTAAGAAACGAGATCAACTATTATTTGTTTGAATTAATCTAAAATGATTCTTTCTGATTAATATAAAATTGTTTTGGTATTTGTTAATATGTAATTTTGTAATGTGTTTTTAGTAGAAAAGTCAAAGAAAAGTGTCAAACAAATAAGGGATAAAAATGTAATTTGTAGTGTGTTTTAGAGTTCATATAATTAGCATCGTATGCCCTAAATCATGTAATGAAAAATAGAAAAGAAACTCTCGGAGAAGAAGAAAGCTTGTGTTGCTCTCCTCTCTCGTTTCTGTTTTCAACTCTGTAGTGTATTTCCCTCTATTTCCTTGTTTCATTTAGCTGAAGCCATATTGCTCTAGTTTCATACGCTTGGAACTAGTACAATTTTACTAAAAAACTATAATGTCAGCCAACAATATTTGCTTATAAGAAGTGGTCACTTGTAATTTTTTCGTCTTCGATTGGATTATGCATATATATAATTATGTAACATTCTCCAACGATAAGTATATTCAAAATACAATAAGTTACGGTGATTTATTCACCTCGTTCTCCGATAGTTATATAGTATATTGTGTCAATGACAAAATGATAATGTGCAACATATTCTTGATTGTTAGGGATATTTGAAATTCAATAAAGTATATGATAGTCTCTACAATGTGTTACACATGACTAAACAATGATTTGTACAATGTGTTCTCCCTTGGTTCGTGAATTCCTATATGCAACATGTATGCCAATATCCTATTATTTCTTGATACGTCCAGAGTTGGAAGATTTTTATTTGTGCTACACGTTCTCTCGAATGGGCAACATCGATTCTCTGTAAAGCTCGTGTATCTAACCAAACAAGCCACACGTGTACAAGCTACTGATTGTCATTAATTTTAAATAGGTATTAATAATTATTTGCCCAATAAACTAACTTTAAATACATAGCCGTTTAATATTTAGACACTCGATTTTACATAATTAATTTCTCGTGTGCTCCTGATGTAATAACTAAAAATAATAAAGTTTACACATACAAAAATAACTAAGGGAAATTTAAATTTTCACTGTTAATTTTGAAGAAGATATACTTCACTAAAACGTTGATACTTCAAAATTGAAATGAGGTATC
Source organism: Fraxinus quadrangulata (assembly GCA_903798255.1). Classification (NCBI taxonomy): domain Eukaryota; kingdom Viridiplantae; phylum Streptophyta; class Magnoliopsida; order Lamiales; family Oleaceae; genus Fraxinus; species Fraxinus quadrangulata. The sequence goes on along the minus strand of CAIGRB010103715.1, from coordinate 20,748 downwards.
AAAATTTTAGTCGTGGAATAGCCCAGCTAGGACAAAACATCTAAATTCTAAGAAAGAGTTTATTTTGTTGATTGATAGCATGCTTAGACGCATGAACCCGGTGGTCCATATACATGTACGATCTCCTCAGAAATTATTTGCAAAGTCAAACAGTAGGGCTTACTGGAGGATTATCATCCTCATGAACAAAAGCCATATTATCATGCTTGTTAATTTAACTCTTGTTTGGTAGAGATTAAAATTAAAATTTTAATAAATTTTGATAAAAGTTGATGAAATGTATGATTAAAAAATTATAGGTCTAATAAAATGTGTAATTAAAATTAATTGTTAAAGCTTGGGCTCAACGTGTTTTCACACAATCGAGCTATATTAATGTAGGGAACTGAACAAAATGTCGAACAAAACAAAGTTGAATATTATATTGTATAGTAGTACTTACCGTACCGAATCCTGGATTTTCTTGCTAAGTCCTTGTGACTTAATACAAAAATAGTTTCGATAGAGAAATTAACAATTATGCTACTTGTACACGTAACAAGATTTAAATCGTTGATTTCAAAATTTGTTTTTTAAATTATTGGCCAAGATATTACCAACACGTATTTTGTAAATCAATTTTGTAATCTAACTTTGTACGATAGCATGACTCGAGAAATTAATGCTACTATTTGATGGATCTAGGTCTGATAAATGATTTTAATTTATTTTGAAAAGTATTCCATGCCAAAAATGTATAATTCCATCAAGAAACCTAAAGTAGTGTACTTTCAGTCTAAAAGATTGTACAAACTAATTATTGTACTATTGGCTAGCTTTTCATTCCCTATATTTATCCCCTTCCTTGATATATTTACATCATGGACAAGGTACAAAACACAGTAAAGGCATGGCAGACAGTAAATGTATCTAGACTTGCAAGAAGATGCAAAGATTCAAAATTTTGTCCAACGCATGCTTTGTTTCATTCACCTTTTGTTCGCGCTGATATTTGATTGATTTAAGATTTTATTTTTAAATAAAAACTAAGCTCCCGTTTGACCCCATTAAATTATAATTCATGTTTCTCTCTCTTCTTATTAATCATACAATTTTTCAATAAAATAATATTACACGTAAATTCAAAAAAAATTCCTTCTTTTTTAAGTATACATTCTCCAGAAAATTACTATTTCTGTTATTATAATGTAAAATAATGAGAGGCCATACGGGTGCTTAGTCGAAATTTTTTCTTTCTTCTCCAAACATATTAGACCTAAAAATTTGTGTACATTATTTGTAACTTTTTTTTTTTTCCTGGCATAGGTTAAGTAAGATACTGCAAATAAAATACATAATTGTGTATCTTACATAAACTTAAGTTGGCATTAATTCATATCGTTTGAAGAAAAATCTTTGGGAAATTCCGCTTGTACAAGAGAAGTTGACAAGCTTTCACATGCGTGCAAGGCCCACAGGATTAAAAAATTCAAAAAAAAAATTGTGGACACCCCCATTGTGAGTGTCGATCAACCTGTATGTCAACCATTTGATTGTACAAATAACATGATTGAAAATCTTTGGACCGAATTAATTAGTGTGGATTGGTGTATGTCGTACTAATGGATCACTAATCATTCATTACTCGCGAATGACGTTAGCATCCTTCAGTAACTTGACAAATACTCACATTAATGACGGCATTCAACTTGGGATAAGCCTAGCTTTATTTAATGGTATGGTATTAAAATGGATCAACATCGAAGGTAATGACAATAGAAACCTTAATGATGTTTAATGATTAAAGCCAATTTCACGTTTTCAAAACCATGTTTAGACATTGATAATTCCTTGTTAATTTGAAATTGAAGGTTATATTGGTCCCCAAATTGGCATTGATGAAAACTTTGCTTCTCCATAGATTCTCAGGGAAGAGGAATCTGGAGGATTGCATCTTTGATGAGTAGGGTAGGGAAGACGTTCAATAAAAGCAATGTATTAAATTTAATTTACAAATTGAATCATGCAACGATAAAGAGCCGATAGTCGAAAGTTCAAGTAGAACTCAAAGTCAAAAAGTAATTTTTTTTCTTTTTATAAAATCCATCTCTGATTTAATGTGAGTTTCTACACTAACATAAGTTAATTTCCATTATCAATATTGACAAAACGTAAAAGGGAGATGGTAAAACTCATATTTTTCATTACTGGTGAATCGGTTTATATAAACACGAAGGAACTTTTAATAAGCCCTTAAATCAAGGATACAAATTGATATTATTGATACTAAATAGAATACATATGAAAGAGGAGTGTAAATATTTGCAATCGGTAATGGCCGATTTCATCCAATAAATATTTATACTATTATATCCACAATTAAAGGTTGGTTAACTGAACGGCTGATGAGTTTCAACTAGATAGTTTTAAGGTATAACTTGACTAGTTTTCAATTTTTATTCCAAATTTCTAGCCGAATAAGTTAGTCTAGTTCTTTTTTTTTTATCTCAAAATTGTACAGTAAGTCAATATCAATATCATTATAATTATTAATGAAATATATACGCGTATTGCAATCATACTATAAATTTTTTCCATTAATAAAATCCATAATCATACTAAATTTTGTAGAATAATGAAATAAATACTAATAGTACTGATTTAGGTGTTAAGTATAACTCAATTTATACTAGAGATAAGAACCATTTTTCAGGCAATTACTAAACTTTTAGCAAAATCATATTAGTCTTTAAACTTCAGTACTTTGCTTATTGTTGATCATTAAGTTTAAAGTATGTTATAGTTCAGATACTTTCGACGCATAATTATTTACTACTAAAGTACAACGTTAGCTTTCCATTAGTCAAATTAATTGATATCAAAAAATGATCAAATTTTACTATCGTTTAATTTGAGTGAGTATGGAATAAATGACATATAATGACTAACAATTTTTTTTTTACTAAAGTAAATGAAAGAAAAATTTTGTAATGGTGTACCAATGACTTGTTAAGCCATTTGCAAGTAGTCTTTGATAACACTTTTCTTATTTATCAATATTCGATTTATTGGTCTTATAAAGTCCTTCATTTTCAGAGCAAGAAGAACTATAAGACTAAAAATTTTCATTGGTTTTATTTTCGAGATGACTATCATAAAAATTTTCTTGAAACTCTCGTTTCCAGTAAATTTTCTTGTTGAGTTTTCACTTCTCATAGTATCAAAATTGTCTGTACATAATAAATCTCAAAATTCATGATCTATGCAAAATCTAGTTATGATTTTTTTATTTTTTGTTGAAAGCTATCTATATTTGAGTAAAGGTCTTTTATGCCGTTATGAATATATTAGGGAATTCGGCATTGATCCCGACCCGTCTATTAATAGGAAGAATCAGTATAGAAGAGAGAGGACATTAGACGTTACCTCTATCTTACAATGGAGCTGAAGAAAATTTACATATCTAGGCATTAGTACATAGATATGTATATGGTTTAAAGAAAGAACTTTTTTATTACCATCAGCTTTTTATGATATGTCATATGATCTGATATGAAAGGGAAGATCGTTGCATTTTCACTGGTCATTTTATATTATTATCCCTTTTTCCCATGAGAGTACATAATAACTTTTTTTTTTTTAAGTCACAAGTTTTTCATATCCCAAAAAAAAAAAAAAATCCTCCAAATTTATGAAAATTCTATGTAGGTTAAGTTGGCTTTGTGTTCATGCAAGCTTTTATCATGGCTATTTCTATATGTTGATAATGACAGTAACAACTATAATGTAATCTTTAATGGTCATGAAAAGCTAGATTTCCTTGTAGAAAATTGAAAACTAGACTCCATTAAATATGACTTCTAGCTAACAATGGTTCAAACCTATCCTCATAGATTTATTAAAATGGTTTAAATGATCGTCTAAGCTATCATGACAAACATGTTCTTGCTGTATTCGATTAGTCATCTTATTAATATGAAAGTTTGAATTTTTATGTGACATGAACATTCCTAGTCATTTTATATGTTGACTAGAGATGGAATGAAATTGTTTATCCTGTTGATAGACATAATTAACGATACAATCAAACTTGAAAAGAGTAAATGAATATTAGGCTGTCAAGCTCGATCTTACCTAGAATTGTCGAGGTATGATTGTTTGCATAATATTCTCAATAAAGTTTGGGTACATCCCAGATTTGTGGGGATGACACTATTTTCTTCAAATTAGAACATCGAGATGTTTGAAAATATTCGAAATGATAAACTACACAATAGTGAATACCTTGTTAAATTTTAGATGTGCACGATGTTGAAAATTGGATATCCAATGCAAAGATTTAAAATCTACTAGTAAATTTATTTTAGTATTGAAAGTGTAGTTATTTCGTGAAAAATCATATAATATAACTTGAGATTGAAAGAAATAAGAGATTTCAACAAAGTTATAATGAAGCATTATGACTTCAAAGATTTTCAAAGAATTTTCTAATTGGTGACAATGTGTGCTTGTTATATGATTCAATCGAGATTGCCAGCTACAAATCATATGGCACAGAATATGGTATATAATGGTAAGTCTTGGCATCCATCATAGTCATAATACTATTTGGCAGTTGCTCTCAAATTAAACAATGTTGGTTGTTTTATTGAAGGAGAGAAATGAGTGTAAAGTCTAAACTAATAGGTCAACTTAATGGAAACATAATCTCGTAATTGGAGATCCCACGGACTAGGTGTTAAGATTTGAGATTCCATCTTAAAATGTCAACCTTATTAAAATTAGTAGTCAAATCCTTTATAAGTTGGCTTATGTTTACATTTTTATTCGATATAGAATTATATCCCTTAACATGCCCCCTCAAAATGGTGGCTCGTTTGAGCAGACCAATCTTGAAATTCGTATACTCACTTTTGGAGTTTTAACTGGATCGAATTGATCGTTAGAGTTTAATGGACTTTGATATCATGTTAAAAATTGGGGACCCTTCTTAAAAAGTGAACATTCTTAAGAGGAATAGTTCAATCTTTTATAAGTTGACTTATATTTATATTTTTACTAGGTTCAATAGAAAAACTAGCTATGATTGACTTGATGAGAAGCACTTCAGAGTCTTAACTCCTCCCCATTTCTATGATGCAAATAAGTGTTGTCTACCAAAGATTGACTAGGATAAACTATGCTTTTAATAATTATTATATTTTGTAAACAATACGAGTAGAGTATTGTAAGGTACTCTATATAAAACATCATCTATGTGAGTGCGAACTTGACCGGTTCAAATGAGGATTTTACTTTAAGCAATTCTCCTTGCAAAATCTAGAGAGTTCAAGGCCGAAATAATGAACACAATATAGACCCAATTTGATATGAAAAATAATGTGTTTGATCTATTGTATAGGCTTGCAATAATGGTCGACGGTTGCGTTCACTAATTAGCCAATGAGTTTGATAGATTTTTACTATGGAAGGTTCAAAGCGAAAGTTACTTTTCCTGATGCATTATTTCTCCAATAGTGGGGGATTGTTAGAATAATTGAAATTATTTATAGTGTGAATTGAAACATGTCTCCAATATGTGCATCTTCAATTATAAAGAGGCGTATGTTACTGTGTGATTATTTAAAAAGTGTATGATGTAAAATTGTATAATACATCTTTAATGTGAAAATTTGTGATCTATGTTAAGAAATGCAACATTTCAATAAAAATTGTAGACTACACCATTTAATGTGAAAATGTGAGGTCTAGGTTAAGAAATGCAAACTTTCAACAACTCACTTGAAAATCAATAAATAAAGACATTTAGTTCTATTTGTTTCCTACATCAAATCAATTCAAATTATCATTGATTTCTAATTCTATCATTTCTTCAAAAATTTCATTCCTTTTATTTTTCTAAAATAAAATTCTATTTGAATTATTTTCAGAAATAAAATTTCGTTTGAATTTTTAATTCGTGTCTTTTCTACTCAAGAAAAATATTGTCTATACTTCGGGTCGACAAGCAAAATTAATAGTGTGCAATATTAATTTTGGAAAAAAACGTTGTATCTTGGAAGACACACGTTCATTTGATTTTGTTAGTACCAGTGTACGGAGCGAAATTCGTGTTAAGGAGATTTGCATTCGCATACCTCGCTTTATTTTATCTCCTTTGATTTCTACATTTTCTAGTAAGTAATGATTTATTCATTATTAGGCATGTACTTTGATTCGGTAAGTCATTACTCTAGTATTTGCATACAAGTATTTTTTATTAATGGAATAAAATTCTTGCACTAATTCTTGCTAGACAAATTTTGCCTTGGAAATGTTTTCCTCCTTTGCCCCTCACGCGCTTGCTTTCCTGGATTTGGAGGAATTGCTTTTCTTTTGTTTTTTGTGGTGATTGATTTTTCAGGGTTTTTTTTTTTTTTAATTGGAAAAAATTCTAGACATAATGGTAAAAAAAATTATCACTTTTATTGACAATTTTCATGTAAAACAAAGCCAAACGAATGGTATTTGGTATAGTAATATTTTAAAAAAAAAAATTATTTATTTTTTATTTTTTTGGCAATTGAAACAAATTCTAGATCCAATGGTAAAAGAAAGTATCACTTAATGGACAAATTTCATGAAAAACAAAGCCAAACGGACACCAAACTTTCAACATTTTTCAGGTGAAAAATTATACTAATAAAATACAATTAATTACAATATCGCAATTCAATTTTCTAGAATTCATTTTCTTTCCACCAATTTTTCACCATTACAATCAAACAGACCCTTAATGATTATTTTACTTAGTATTTGCTTGCATTTTGTCGGCTGAAGCTAGAAAATCAATACATTGCTGCCTGTCCAACCATATTTGTAGTTATAAGCTTTATGCTGAATAGACAAAACACGACATCTTCTGAGCTATGAGTTGGTCAGTCTTTCCACGTTTCATCCTAGAATTATATGATAGGACATTGGTCTAGACGGCGAGGATGTTTTTTACTCCGTATATTAGCCTTTGATCCTAGGACATTTGAAAAATGATTTAGCATTTTTTGTATTTTTCTTGATCTGTTAGCGTTAAAGCATGTTTGGCCATGCTTAAAAGCACATTTTAAGGTTTATACACACACTGCCCAAAATAGCCCAAAAAGCATAGATGGTTTTTAGCAACATGCTTTTCTAGAATAGCTTTTTAGACTTAATCCTTGTAGTTCACCAATTGGAACACTTTGAAAATTGTGTTTTTTCACTCTTGCATTTCAATTATTTTGAAACAGGCAGAAGGTGCCCTTTTCTTCAGTGGACATGCTTTGTACACACTCGTAGAGCAAATTCAAAAATTAGAAAATTCTGATACAAACATTGAAACAAAAAATGGTTTCCTTGATGTTTCAAATACGCTAAAAGTACCTTTTGATACATTTGCANAAAAAAAATCACTTTAATGGAAAATTTCCATGAAAAACGAAGTCAAACGGATACCAAACTTTCAACATTTTTCAAGTAGAAAATTATATCAATCAAACACAATTAATTACAATTCTCAGTAAAACAATTTCTAGGCAATTTAATTCCCTGTAATTCATTTCCATTTTTCACTTTTGCAATCAAACGGATCCTAACTATGACGCAGAACGGAAGTTCTAGGGTTTACTAGCGTAATCCCTGGTAAGGAAAAATAATATAGTTCTCACGAAATTAATCTCAAAAAGGAAATTATGTTATTCAAGAAAATAGTGAGTCTTTAAATAGTCTCCAAAACCCTAATTTAAGCAAAAGACCAAAATAGACATCCACTTAATTAAAACAATTAAAATGCGAAAACTTAAATGACCCGGTAGACTCCCTTAAACTGCGAATTTGAAGCTGAAAACGACGTCAACCCCGGTTGGGACACTGTAGAGTGCTGTGAGACGTTTTCGAAAACATATTATAATAGTCATTCTCACACTTGTGCAAAAAGTTATGACCGTTTCTTTGAGACAGCTCGTTTTGCCAATTTTCGATCTAACTCTTCTTCGAATTCTAACGCCAATTGTCCTACATCAAACTAAAAGATCATTTTTCATTAAAGTACACGTTCGAGTTTTTCTTTTATTTTCAAAAAAAATTGAATTCTTTTAATTTCTAAAGGAAAACAAGATGAGCAGTAAAATAAATTTGCGAGCGAAGAGCACATGTGACATGGACTTCCATTCCTGTGAAGCAATGCTGGCCTCGCTATCCCAGTGATATCTTTCAAAATTGCAACTAGTAACTTTGCATATGTTTCAAAGTAAGAAAAAACAATTTTCAATAACGTCAGCATCATCTAAACAATAAATGCAACAGATATGGTTCAAAGGGTCCGTTTGGACACTATACATTCAAGAAAAAGATCATTTTTTTTGTCTTGTGATTTAGTAGTGACAATTAATACAACATTTAAATATGTGTTTTCTCGAAAGACTTGAACTTCTAGTTGAGTTGGTTCAACATATATTCACAAATCAAATCTCACAGCCAACTAATTATAAAATTTGCCACATTTCAGGCCTTGAAATAAATCCAACGTCCTACGTGTAAGTGGGCATGTTGAAAACATATATATATGTTACCACTATAGTAGTTTAAACTTTTAAATGAGATGGTCTACCAGCGTCAACTACAAAATAAATTTATTTTCAATAAACTTGGGTACAAGTAGGTCGTTCAATTAATTGACTACTAAAACTAAAAACTCTTGTGACTCCAATAGGTTTGAAGAAACCAATTCCAACATTTTTTCTCTTGCTTCAAGAGAAATTTATAAATATATGTATGCTAGCTTGTGATAAAAGGAAAGAAGGGCTAAACAAAAAATTTCTAGATTACATTGTGGCACATGGAGCAATAAATGCCAGCAGGCTCCATTTCTTTCTTTGCTGAGTCACAATGGGACAGAAGCTGTGGTTCAGTTTTGTTTTTTCCCAATTTGTTGGGATTCAAACAAGGTACTAGAAAGAAAAGCTATGGAAATTCTGTCTTCTCTTGCAGGGATGGTAGACTTTGGTATGAGTCTGTTTCAGTCAAGTTCTTATAGTAGTTTCTAAAATGGAACTGGTCATGGTGCTATAGGTAACCTTGAGGAAATCAAGATGTATCGCAGAGAATCAAACAATACATTTTTTTCCCTCTTTTTCTGCCTTCTGTTGCTTTAATAAATTTGAAGTATATAGACTATTTCTTTGAACATCAATTATGTAAAAATAATGCACATTAGTCAACCACAAGTCTATCATGCCATTGGGACAAATAATAGCACTCTATTTCCATATTACATGTTCAATCATGTTATTTGCGACCAAGAATAGCACTCATAATAAGCGGCATTACACTGCATACATATGAGGAATATATACTGTGCATTTACTTGTTGCTGGACTTCATAATTCACCTTCGAGTCACTAATTTAATCAACTACTTTCTCTAACACCAACTTGCCTAAGTGTGTATAAGCTGTGACCGCATTCGGATTAACTCTAGTGGCGAACCAAGGGGGAAGACCTCCACTCCCCAGAATTAGTCGGGCGAAGTTTGGACACCTGAGTCATCAAAAAAAAAAATGATAGGGATGTATCATGGCATGAATTTATTAAATATCTTCCATAGGGTTAATCGAGGGAAATAAATTTGTAAATATGGTAGCAAGAAAATGATGAATTGAAGTTCCCTAATCCACTTAAAACTTAGGATAAGTTCGGTAACCCAAATAAGTTTACCTCAAGAATTCATAAATTTTTGTATAGAAATCATAGCGATAAAGAGGAATAAAATAGTCTATTGGAAGATAATCTTTCCGGGTGTTGTGCTAACATTATAAGTAACTTAAGAGTTACTTCTACCATTCTATTATACTCAAAAACTTTAATTTCAATTACACGTTCAAAATTAATACTCATTGGTATCCACACATTTCGTGGTTCTCACCGTTATTCCTCTTTAAAAAAAATTAATTAGTTATAAATAATCAATCCGAAGGGAAAGGGAAGCTTTATCAATCCCCTAGCTTCTTGAAAATTCCAGTATAACAAAATTAGACAGTATAACTTAAGTTGATTTTTGGTCAATGGCGTAAATAGGATGTACATTATAATTAAACTCAATGAAAAACATAATCAGCAGCCTGCCTATTTTGACAACTTAACATAAAAATGTGGCAGCAATGAATTGCTTTAGTCACTAATCAAACAAAGAGCTATCATGTCGTTCTAATCAGTTGTCTGATCATACTAAAAAGGAATAATGATTATTTCCTAAAGAAGATAATGAAACAAAAACACAAATAAAAGCCTTTAATAACAACATGCAAGAAATGGATTGGATATACCCTATCTTGCTTTCCTTCTTTCGAAGGCAACCCAATGAGAGAAAGCCTGCTTATGTACTCAAAACAACGACCGTTTCGCTTACCGGGATATGGATGGTACAATGTTAAACAATATAAAAGACGAAAAAAAATCCATTGCGCTGCTTAGTTTTTGTGAACATTTTGTGATTTAGTTGTATTGTAATGGAAGTAGTACTTCAAGATTATTATTTTTTTCTTGAGTTCTCTTCTCCCTCCTTGATGTATGTTATGGAGTTATCGACATAAGATAGAGACGTTCTCCTCCTATGTTTACATGATTTCGATATCTACAATACAAAGCCGGGAAATCTAAATCCTTCTCCCATCAAATCAAGGTGGAAACTTAAAAACCCCGCTTAGGTTTTGATGGTATTTTGCGTTTAAAAAAAAAAAAAACTATCAAATAATGTCTAAATCTTTTTATAGCTTTTAGAGGCATCCTGGTTTCTTCTTTTGTGAATTGCTAGCTCCACATGGGAATCAATCAATCCATGCAGTAAAGATATGAGTCAAACTTTAACAGATTCGCGATACTCTTCTCAACTAATCAAGATGTGCTGAATTTAGAACTGTCCTTTTTATTTACTGGGAAATATCTAAAATAGTATATATTAGAACATAGTAAAAAGTTAAATGTGTTAAAAATTATAATGGAACTTGAATTTCTCGTTTTTTATTCAAGCGAGTTGTAATCCCAAAACTAAAGTGCACGACGCAACAAAAACCTTTCGACTTTTTGTCCCTTCCGTCTGTTGAAACTTCACATTGCAAAACTCAAATAAAATTGTAAGCCAGTTGAGCTCAAAATACGAACATATCTTTTTCGTTTTTTGTAATAATTTTCTTGTGGAAAATCAAAAATTAAAGTATATTATATGCCCACGTGTGTGATAAGAAATATCATGGAAATAAGATTAAATGATAGTGTCCTTTGGTGATGCTTCAAAATTGCAATGATATGATAGTGATGGTAGTGGTAGTGGTAGTGGTCATCATTAAGCGTGAATGCTGGAGCCAAACAAGTGACATAACTTTTTTGAGTGACAATGTTGATTAAATTTCATAATTGGTTCCTTAATTCCAGATTTAATTTATTATGATGATGAAAAATGTAAAGGCAAACTTTTAGCTCAATCAGGTCGATCAGTTAACATCACAATGGAGAAGCATTGCGTGTATTAGATTTAATTGAAGTTATCATAGTTTGGTTTGACGGTTGTAGTAGTTTATATTGGGTAATATCGTTGTAAAAAACTTAGTTACGTTTCACATAGATGTAGTCGACTTCAAATGTATTATGAATAAAGTCTAGTTTGTTATAGTATCTCTCTAATACTCGAAAACAAGAGTATGGTTCCCTAATGACGCGAATAATGAACAGACAATTGATAAGTGAAACAAGTTGGACGACGAAAAATCATTCATAAACAGTGTTTATTATGCATTAAATTTAAGCAGAAGTATATGCATCAGCAAGACCACCATTATTAAGGAGTCCATAAGCACAACTCCTATCTTCTCAACCAACTTCAAACTGTCTACCGGAAAAACTCCGACAGAGGAAGTAAAGATCGACTTCAATTGAACAAGCGCAATATCGTAAAAGACGAGAGGCCGTTGAACTAATTGAAAATACCTAAAAGTAACTCAAAAATGCTGAAACCAAAACTTATCGCCTTCTCTTGTAATGGCCTCTAGTTTTTACCCCCAACACATTGACCTTATAAAATGCATTAATGGGCAGAATTTATTGAACTAATCAAACCGAATAAATTACAGTATCAGCACCCCCACCTAGTTACACCAACCTGATGTAGCTAAAGGACGGAAATATGAAATGTCAAGTCAAAAGCTCCTTTTTCTTATAAAACAACTGTGCAGGTGGAGTAACGATGTAATTCGGGAACTCCACATTCATCATATCCTCAATTACTAATATCTAGCCGATTAATATTTTTTTCAAGCGTTCACTTCACTTGAAGCCAATGACGGATTTACAGTAGTAACAGTAGGGTCAGTTGCACTTACACTAAATTTCAAATTCAAGATTTACAAAAAAAATTCCTTATAGTTTTCAGTTTTGCCCACACATTTAAAATTTTGTGGAATTTGCTCCCACAACTCTACAATCCTAGCTTCGTCCCAATCTCAATTTCATCCGAAGATTATGACTTGCTAGATCTCAAAAATTGGCCGTTCACCAATTTCTCCACCACCAATTGTTGTTCCATACCTATCTTCACAACGTGGTTCTAAAATAGATCAATAGGCCGATTTTTTTTTTCAAATTCTCTCATGTCGTGAAACGTCAAAACCACCGTTTTCTCACTTTCCTTTGCATTACCCAAAATCATTCAACCTAAATCATGCCCATCAGCCTGTATTTTCCCCCACGTTCGTTGATTTAATTGTGCTCAAATTTAGCCCATTAAGCAAACTCTGTCTCGCTATCTCAAACTGACTATTAATTGAATATCAATAATAATGTCATCTACGCAGCATAGCAGTTTCCACCTCATGGTTCAGTTCAATCTTAGTGGCCATCTTCAAGTCATTAACCTGATTTTGTGCCCCGAATTCAGAATTAGCCAATTGATACAGGGTTCCTTCACTGCCTCGTCTTTTTTCCAGGGAAATTTACACAAATGGGCCACTCTATGGGCCGTGTAATGAAGAATAAGTGTAATTGTGACATATTAGAAAATATTACAAAATAAAGTAGGAAAATTTCCTAATTAAGAGGTTAAGTATCATCTATTTTAAAATTAAGAATAAATATTTCAAATTTCAAAAATCAGATACTGATTAAAATTTATTTACGATTAAATTATTTAATTATATATTTTATTAATTAAATATATTAAGGTTACAAATTTATACAATTTGGTCACAAATGAACGATTTAATTAGTCACAAATCAAAAATTTTATACGTCACAAATTATTTTACTTTCACAATTCGAAAATTTTATATGTCACAATTTGTTCATCGATCGCAAATCAAAAATTTATATGTCACAATTTATTTATAGATCACAAATCACAAATATTATAAGTCACAATTTATCAGACAGTCACAAATTTTCAATCAAAAATTTTATATGTCACAAATTATCTTACGGTCACAAATCAAAAATTTATAGGTTACAATTTGTTCATCGGTCACAAATCAAAAATTTATACGTCGCAATTTATTTATTAGTCACAAATTACAATATTATAAGTCACAATTTATCACACAGTCACAAATTTTCAAATTATCAATCATAAATTAACAATTCTTTACGTCACAATTATTTTTTGGTTACATTTATCGTTTTCATTACTCACATATTGTTTACTGGTCACAGATTAACCAATTTAATGGTCATAATCTACCAAATAATTTGTGACCACAGCCAACACTTGTGATCATCACCTCACCACTCCCTCTGGCAACACCATCGCCATCGTCGTCGCCAGAACCACCACCATTGACATCAACATCATTTCAAATAAATCAACACATCGTAAAACACGACCACATCGTCGCGTCAGATCCACCACCACCTCGACAGACCCATCGCCACCAACATCTCACCATCACCACTGACCACTGCCACCAACTCACCAACACCACAGCCAACGTAATCAGTCACCACCACCACCAAAAAATCATATTTAAAATTATCAGTAACATAGCAACGCAACCAACCACCACGCACATAGCACACTACCACCACCTTTACCGCGCACCACCACTGCCACCGCCATCCCCTCTATCTCCATTTATACCACACCACAACCACCATCCCCACCAAAAATTCACAAAACATGCCGTCACTACCACCACGGACTAACACCACCGAACCACCTCCTCAAAAACCACCACAAAACATGCAGCACAATCACTACAAAACCATCGATCTGTGTGTACAAGCAAAATCATTACAAAAATCACCGGAGAAACCACTTGATTGAATGCTTCGATCTGTGACTCAAAAAAACCACTAGATTGAATGCCCACAGAGGCACAGCACCACACGAAGAGACACTGTGGCATTGCCCAGAGCTGCACATCCGTGAGCAGAGGCGTCGCGCTGCAGCTGTGTAAAGTGACGGCTTCGCCTCTGATGTCACGCCTCAACGCCAGAGGCGCCATGTCTCTGATGCTGTCCCCGAACTCCTCCAATGCCATGCCTCAACGTCGAAGAATAAAGAAGGGAGAGATAAGCGTTGTTGAAAATGAATTACGGTTTAGGGTAGATGAGGTGGGGTTTGTTGTGGGGTAGGATGGGTTGTGTAGATAAAATTATATTATCATATGATTTTTGTATAAAAAAACTTTAAATATGAATTTTGTTAAAAAAATCTGGTATGGTGTAATTTCCACAATAAAGTTTCAGTTTTCTATGGAATAATACATAGTATTCCATATCATTGGAAAGAAAGTAATTTTGGTAGGTAATATCTTCCTTGATTTCCAAATGCTATAGCAATAATATCATATCATATCAAGATTAATTAGATTATGGTAGGTTTTAACAACGAACCTTGCTACATGTATACTTTAATATACACTTTGCCACGTGACATTACTCAATTGGACAATTTAAATTTCAAACAATGTTTTCATTCAATTGACACTTGACAACAATGCAAGTGTCAATCAAAGTGTAAATAATCAGTGTACAAATAGCACAGTCTTTTAACAACTATCCTATTAAATATTGTATATCAGTTATTTAGGAGCCTAATTTAGTAATTTTAGAATATTTCAATTAGATATGCTGTGGTTACATTGAGTTAAGAATTTTTTAGTAATATTACATTGAGCTACAATATAGTTTTCCAGTGAACTCATTTTTGCAAAACATCTTACATTGGTTTATGTTTACTAGAATATTACGTTAGTTAAAATTAGTGTAATTTTCGAATATATCAAGAATTGTACACTTATAGGGACTGAATATTACGTTGAGCTAAGAAATTGTAATATTACATTGAGCTACATGATTGTAATAAATAGTAACCTTATTTTCGCAAAGCATCCTACCATTGGTACACATATACTGATATATTATGGTTAATGTTATTTAGAACAATATTTTTCTTAGACTCTTACATTGTTTGTAATTTCTTGATTCGACCTTCATATTGTGCAAAAGGTAACTTTACGCATTTAGAACTCAACATTGGCGTTGAGATTTAAAACACAATGTGAGTACATCGTAGTCACAACATATGGTGGATTACTAAAGTTAAAGCTTTATGCCTGCTTGAAACAAGAAATGATGCATAATAGGATGCTATTTGATCAAGTTACTTGATTACAATAGATGTAATATTTTAATACTCATTTTCAAGTACATCATTTGAATCATACTTAGAAAAAATTGAACCATACATGGACAAAAACAAATGGTATTGTCACTGAACATTTAGCAAGTGGAACCATCAAGCTACACAAACCTTTCAAGAACTTAATATAAACTACCTATCAAGTATTGGCACTAATCTGCCTTACGTGCCCTCCTGAAACGCCTTTTTTTGTACACATGACCACCACCTTCCTGCCTGATCGTGGCATATTTAAATAGTTGCACTACCAAATGACAACATGCCTCCTTCATGGGGAATTTCTCATTCATGTGATTCATTTATTATATTGGACGTATTTCAGCAAACCTGCACGACGTCAATTACAAATAACATAAGCAGTAAAAACAATTACATCTGACATCATATTATGACAAAAAATAAAAAATAAAAATACTTCTTGTCCATTATAATATCCCCGCATATACGTATCAAACATGCACTCGTATAACTAGTCACCAGCAAACCTTAAATGTTTGGGCTCCAATAATATTCTTGACATCATAACGATTTAACGCGTACAGATTTTTATTAATAACAAATAACCATAATTGTAACTTGCATGATTCATCTAACAATGTAGATAGCTTACAGAAAGAAATATAATGAAAAGGAATATGTAACTTCCACATAACCATCTAATATGCTGAATATGTGAAGGAAGAACATGATTTCAATCGAAGCTAAAGTCAAACAATCTCCACCTGAGATTCCGAGTTTCCTAGAGCTTCAACTGAAATATTTGTCAAAATAAACAATGGTGCTAGAAATAGCACTTTCTATCCAGGGAAGCATCTCAACTGTTAAATTACAACATTTTCTACTGAACATTCTTGTGCACTATTGGAGACCTGTATATAACAATTGACATCTATGAAATGACTTCTTTTATATTAAAGCATCATCACAACCCGCGTCTATTTTTTAGGCTCTACAAAACAGGATGGAGAGAATAATGATACTCCTTCCATAATATAATATAACATAAATGAATATAATAGAGGGGGACGTAAACCTTATCTCCAATCAAATGCATGAAAGGTGCAAGCAGTACATGACTACAAAGCCGGTCCTGAGCGAGGCAGATGAGGCCCACAACTCAGGCCCAAAACTAGAGGGGGCCTCATATTTTGGCCCCCGGTTTTTAGTTTTTTTTTTTTTTTTTTAGTCCGGCCCAAAACTGGAGGCCTCAATTTTGATCCAATTAATTATTATTTTTTATGGGCAAATTAGGTCCAGTAATTGATTAATGCACTTAGCCTTTTAATATTTCTGTCTCACGTATTAATTACGGTATTACCTAAAAAGAAAAACTATTTTGGCCTTCCTTTCAAAACCCTCCCCTTCCAAGATACCTCTCACAGTCCCAATTCATCATCTCTCGTTGTCTTCACCTCCTTCAAACTCCCCTCCGCACTAATACTTCAAATCCTTGAAATCGCACATCACTCCCAACACAATGCGATTATCTAGTTAATTGTTTAAATTGTGTAAAAAAAATTTGTAACTATGGCGCAAAAAACAGAAAAAGCAGAGATCGAATTCAAGTCGTGTCAAAAACCATCACGCTTTGTGTTAAATGTGGCGTTGCAGGTAATTTATTTGGGTTCTTTTGCGCCACCATGGTAAAAGAAGATTTCTTCTTTGGGAGTTGGGGAGGGGGAGTTCATGAGAGTCAACTTGTTATTTATGTTTATTTGTCTATAATTTTGTGGACCATTTGTAATTATTGCATCTCAATGAACTGTTGTGGAAGTTTTCTATCAATATGTTTATGTTTGATGGGTATCTTCATTTATATGTAGCCAACTGGTGGTTTATGTTAGTTTATCTCTAAAAAATTGCAGGATTTACTTCACTTTCTTGATCTTAACAAGTTCAAGAGTAATGAAGACTTTGTTAAGAAGTTCAAATTAGACAAAACTTGACTCTTCAATTGTATATCTATGCTAAGAAGAAACAAGATAAGAACTATAATAGAGACAATTAATGGGTGTCAAAGGAAAGGGAGTTGTGATATATCGATGAGGTAAAGATGATGTATTTGAAGAGGCAATGATATATGAATGTACATGATTGACAAGCAAACAACGATTGTGTTTAAATTATGACATTTTACATTTTTGGCTGTTAGATTATTAATGAAATTTTGGCTGCATTCCAAATGTTGATAGCTGATGTTTTACGACATTACATAACTTGATCGTATTAAGTTGGCTGGTAATTGATTTTTTTAGTATAAAATGAATGATTCAATACGAAAAATTGTGTAGATGAATATTAAATTTTTGGCTTGGACTTTGAAAAGGGACATTATGTCACTTTTTTGTATGTGTGTAATTTTTTGGAATTTCTATTACTTTTTTTAGTGCTTGTTACTTTTTTTGAATTTCTATCATTTTTTAGAGCATTTACTTTTTAATTTTCTGTCATTTTTTTGAGTAACAAACATCACTTTTTCACTAAAAAGTAACATTGTATGTTACTTTTTATTAAAAAAAGTGACACTTAACTTAAAAAAGTGACATTTCGTTAATGCTTACTTGAAATTTTGTCACTTTTTTTAATGTCAGTCATCACTTTTTAATATAAATGACATTGTACGTTACTTTTATAAAAAAGTAACGCTTAACTTTAAAAAAGTGACATAATAAAGGTGATAATTTGTGTAACTTTTTTTAGTTTTGTCACTTTTTTTTTTAAGTTTGTGTCACTTTTTTTAAAAAAGTAAAAAAGTGACAATTTTTATAAAAAAAAAAAGCGACATTGTGTCACTTTTTTTATTTTACACAGTATTTTTTACTTCCTAAAATCCTTTCATGTGATTTTTCAAAACATCCATTATTTTAAGGGTATTTTTGTAAGTACCCCATTTTTTAAATAGTAATCTAATTACGAATTGCTCAGTATCTCCTTCCCTTTCTACAATACTACCACAGGTCCACAATCGCCGTGCCGATGCCATCTCCCATCTCTGGTATCATCTCTCCACTTTCGCTCCATTTGTTTTCCTCCTTTCCTTTCCCTCTTTCGAACTTCGAAGGCTTCGCTCTTTTAGAACCCTAACCGCACGGTCCGCGCCGTCTGTTTGCTCTTCGAGGTCGACCGTTGACTGGTTCAATTTCTAAGCAGGTCGAAGTTCGAATCGAATTTGATTTTTGACTCTGAGCAGGTAATTTTCTTTATAATTTTATTTTATTTATTTTATTTTTATTTTTGTTCAATTTCCTTTTCATAGAGTGATTTCAGATTTGAAACTTGATGGATTTTGTTTAGAAATTGACTTTGTTTATACTGATTAGTGAGTAATTCTTGGCATCTTGCTAATGTTTTCAATTTTTACCTAAGAAGAGTTGACTATAAAGGAGTATCTTCCGACTTCCAGTTGGCTATGAAATTTTATTTTTTACATTTTCTATTGTTTATAGACAGATAATTTACTTGATATATATTTTGATCTATTTTTTAATGATATTGAATATATTGAAAATGTTTGAAACCTTGTCGCCTTATATAATTGTGGCTTGGTCGGCTTAAATGAATGGTTATTATAGCATGTGGGATCAATTGCACAGGCGCACGTAGTAACAGTATTGAAAGCTTTAGTTGTGAGATGATTGAGATAATTTTTAATTGTTTTTAGGCTAATCATTAGATATTAGATATAGGCTCGTACACCATGCCTTCTAAATATGAGTGTAGCTCTAAAGAAAAAAAAAGAAACGAAAGTGGATGATAAGGAAGAAGATGGTTGCTTTTCTACCATTCACTTTTATGTTAGCAATACGTTACATAATATACTGTTGGATTTTGCATTTTCATTGCTCATGATGAGTAGGTACTAATTTTTGTATAAATATGAAGAATGACGTAATAAAACTTAAAAGACAAATGAGAAGTCCATATTTGTCAATCTGTACAAGGTGGAAAATCGTTGAAACAATATGAGCGGACCATATAAAAGAAAAGAAGATGCCTGATTTCGATCATGATAGTGTCACTATAAAAGAAAAGAAGATGCCTAAGTCTAATAGTAGCGTGGACACGTGTATGACTAGAGAGGAATAGGCCTCTATCCAAAAGTTTGAAAGTCCAAGGTCGACGTGCAAGAAGGACCCCATCAATAATGGCTCTCAACTCAGCCTCGGGTACATGGCACCACCATAAGATGAGAAGAGGGCATGATTCTAGTACCTAGGCTGATCCTTTCTTTGAAATGTCTTAAATAACGGATACCCCCACTCTTGCATGTGCAAGTTAGATCCAATACGTAAATGTCAATCAACGATCAAGATCGCTCCAAGTTTGGACATGGGAGGAGATCAACGACACGAGACGTTTCTGTTCGGGTTCGACGGGGTAATGGGATACGATTGTATAATAATCAACAATCTTTAAGAGCAAGATTTACAGTAGAAAGTATGTTTGGGGAGAAAATAGTGTTGTTCTTTGTATATAAATTTGCATTAACCTTTACATTTCACATGGTGGGGGTATTTATAGTATTACAAATGAATCGGTGACCCTTGGATCAAACTACACGTGGCCTCATCTCTTCGGTTGAGGTGTCAATTTCTATCTCTTTAAAACAATAAATGCTCTTACACCCTATTGACAAGACAAGACAAGACACAAATACACTTTTTACAAATATCACATCATTCATTCTACAATTAATTCTTCACATGGGCCGCCATTTGCTAAAAAGACTTGGAGGTAATTGGCCTCGGAATTACATGAGCCTCGTATTTCGCATGGGCCTCATCTTTTGCATGGTCCTCGTCTTTGGTAGATGGAGGCTCAGCGGTTCGGCCCACAGCTTAAATAAGATGGCCACATGGCGGTATCCTGTAACAAGCCATAACAATATATTTACAAATTTTTTTATCATGTGTGATGGTGCAAAGCATGAGTATGATTTTCTTTTTGCCATAGCTTCAACCACAATTCAATAGGTTTGTGTTGGGTTTTGATACCCAATAAATTATGGACGATGATGTTAAACCGATGTTAGATAATTTATATAAACACTGTCCGCTGAAAATACACCGCAAG
>CAIGRB010103711.1:1179-76245 GCA_903798255.1 Fraxinus quadrangulata | reverse complement strand
GGAGGAAGGGGACAGCCCTCCATTCTCTGTACCCCTTAACTATCGAGACTTGAACCAACAATTTTGAGCAGGTGTATAACGTTGGGAATTTACTTAAGATCTCTCAATTCCCACCCAGGATTTTCGTTGGGCTTAGAGAGAAATTGTGATAAATAATTATACCTCTAATGAATTCTTTGAAGAACAAGTTTGATTTGCAATTCACAACTGTCCAATTGTCCGGACTTCGATGGAAATTCACACAGAGAATAAGATTGAGAGAATTATAGCAATAATAACGAATTGTGTTCTAAATTTTCAAACCATAACAACTTATTAATAAAAGTCAAAGTGGGGTTAGCCCGTCTATTAAATTTAACCCGATCAAATATTTAATTAATACAATTAATTAAACTTGACCCATGAATTAATTAATCCAATTTAATAAATTTGGGCTCATTAACAAGCAACCAAATTAATTAATTCTCCAACAATTTTTAAGTAATTAATTGGTTAATCTCGTTCTTCTACTTTTCCTTCTGTGTGTGATCTAGGTTTCTGATCACGATACTTAACGACCTGAATTATTATTTTGATCCAATCAAAATCGAAAAATTAAAATACTCCTTTTTAATTTATCACCATTTAACATCCGTCGTCCCAAATTGACTTCTAGAAATGTATTAGGACAATACATATGACGAAAAATGTCACGTGATATAACAAAACTAAATTTGTTTGTTTACCGTGAAACTATTATATTTTAATCAATATGATTACAAGATATGGATATATGTCAATTTCAATTATCGATCATAACTTTTATATCACTATTAAGTCAATATAAGTCGAAAATTCTTTTTCGACTTATAAGTATACTTTAGCCAATGGTTTCGTTATCAACTTAATTGAATGAAATGTATATAATAATATCTTACTATTTAAGTTTGACGAATCTTCTATTGATCATTCACGATCTTCATATGATTCTTGACATACTCAAACGATGTCGTATTACTGACCCTTGGCACAACAACATCCAATATCACCAAAGTATAATTTTTCTCATATAAGACCTGAAGTCGAATGATCAATTCCACTACTGAATGTTAGAGATTAATTATTGACACTCAGATATTTATCCATATTGAATCTTCCCAACAGGTCTCTAATATTTTGTTCCACATGTTTGTTTAAGTGTCACCATATTTTATGGTGCAGACATTATGGAGATTTATTTTTTATTGTTATTGGACTTGTCCATCGAGATTTATTTTTATTGTGAATTTTATTATTTATGTTTTCTATTATCAGACTTGTAGTAGTGGGTTGACCCAAGTCCTTCACTAGTAGGTTAGGTTTTTACTATTTATTGGATGTTTTATTGTAGTTGGAATAGTTAATGAATTGATAAAATTTTGATTGGCGGCTACCAACGTTTTCTCATTTTCCTCTATTTCTTTTCTTCTTCTGCCGGCTTCTTCCTCTGTTCTTCTTCTTCTTCTTCTTCTTCTTCTGTTTTCTTCTGCTTATAAGTTCATAATTTGGTTACATATTGAATGCCTTGAACTGATTCTACATCAAATTTGGTATCAGAGCTAAACCTCGATTCTGTCATTCTCCTGCATCTCCCAGTATCATCATCTTCAAACTCCATCCCCTGCTACAATACTCAGTCCACTACACAACCACATCAACCGCCTATTTTTCTAGTCACGGTTGTCCATCTACATCTCGTTCCAGCAGCACATCTTCTAAATCACCAGATTCTGGTGCTCCAACCACCGCTGCCATCGGTAGCTGCCTGTAAAAAAAACTACCACAACCCATTTTCCCAAACAATGACTGCCGACCATCAATAGACCCAACAACATTTACACCCAAAAATGGAAACTCTACATTTTTACATGGTAAGTAGTTTAAAACTTGTTGCATTTTTTGACTAATATGAATTATTAGTGTAGTGGAGTGTAATGGCAACATGCATATTATGGTTACTTTGTCTAAGGATCTGATCCCATAAATTGTTTTTTAGCTACAATAATTTTTTTTTTCCATTTATTAATTTCTCCAGGACGATATGAAAGTCGATGAGCACACTAGGGAGGTGGTCTCATCATCAGTTGAGATGACATGCTTGGAGGTATGCCCCTTTACATTTTGCTTATTTTTGAAGTAACGGTTTCATAAAATGAAGTCTAACAGCGTTCTTTTCTCTATTAGGGTTCTATTTCAGCTGAAGAAGTAATAGATGCACCACATGATAAAGTTGAGCAGCCAAATTCACAGAACCCGCATGATCAGCATGATGAAATGGAACAATATTAAGAATGAAAAATCCCTTTGAACTTGAACATGTGTATTTACCATTGGTGTATCTATTGTGTGTGAGTTCTAATTTTATACTTATCAGAACTATTTTCGCTGCTTCTCTCTCTCTCTCTCTTGCGTGTGTTTGCGCAGGGGAGATTATAGAGCAACAACTTTGAGGGAGATAGCAATGGGATTTGTTGTATTACCTTTGTATGGTGATGGGTGTTGTGCAATCAATAGTTTGTGCTTGTATAATCGAGTATAATCTTGAATGTTATGACTTTCAGTTTGTGGACAAAAAAAAAAAAAAAAAAGCTTGAGCAGATCATCATGTCTTCTTTAGGCGTTCATGTGGGTAGATATTTCTTTACTTGAAATGAACTTTTGTACTGGAAAGTGCCATTTTGGCATCTTTTGATTTTACATGATTAATGAAGACGGATATGCGAAATATTTATATATTATGGAGGCGTGGAGCAAGGGTAAAATCGAAGTAGGTAGGGGTTGAATAGAAAATGATGAAAACTTATTTTTTCTTTATTTTTTTTTTTGTCTTTTTCACTTTTTTTTTTTTAAAAAAAATTAGACTATNTTATTTTTTCTTTATTTTTTTTTTTGTCTTTTTCACTTTTTTTTTTTTAAATTTATTCTCTGTATTTATTTTTATTAAAATTAAAATTAAAAAATTATAGTGGTCTTTTTCAATAAAAAGTTGATATTTTAGCACTTAAATGGTTGAAAACACTTAATGTTGTGTAAGGTAAAATTTGCATTCAAAGTATTTTACAACACATTCATCTTACGTATTGAAAATTTTAGAAACCTTTAAATCACTCTATCGTAGAAGTTTAGTCTTTTCTTTCTATTAGTGTTTACACTTTTCTTTTTAAAATATCGTTTATAGAATTGACATTCAATTGGAACACATAAACAACACGAGCTCTTCCTATGAAATCAAGCTTCAGCTTTTATGATTTGTATATTTCTACTATAGCTCCAACTGAGACAACTCGTTCGCATTTTGGAAACTCATTCAATAAAAAAAAAAAAAAAAATTGAAGTTCAAGAACTTATCAATAAAGATAAAACCCTATAAAGAAAGATAAATTCAGGTCAATAAAAAACTATTGAGAAAAAGGTTAAAAATAAATGAAAAGTAAAAAATCCTTGAAAACAAGGTCAACGGTGCCAATTTGCCAATCAACCTAATTTACAAATTTTAAATGTCAATGGTCTCTTTCATAGAGAGACAAAATTAACCTTTTTAGGGTTGTTAATCACTAAAATAATCTTAAGATAAAAAGATATGAATACCCTTTCAATTACAAAGGAAATATCTCAAGATATTCCAATTAAAATTTTAAATTGTCCAACGACTCTTTCATTTTCATTATCACTTAAATCTCTCCTCCAATTCTAAAATATCACTAATTTCTATTTTACTTGCTCACACATATCCACAAAACTCAACAAAAGTATCTCACGAACTGTTATTAGTAACCAACATTTTAACAATTTGAAATGGTAAGAATATTTTCTCTTCTTATGTTTCGTTAGTTTGAATTTGGTTTATAATTGTTAAATATTATGTTGGCTTATTTTAGTGTGCCAAGTATATGTGTATAAATATAGTCCATGCATTATTAAATTGACGGTTTGTTTAATGTCCATTGACGGTTAACGGACTGTCTATTTAAAAACCATCCTCAGTCAGCTCATCTTGCAGCCAC
The DNA here is from genome assembly GCA_903798255.1 of Fraxinus quadrangulata. NCBI lineage: Eukaryota > Viridiplantae > Streptophyta > Magnoliopsida > Lamiales > Oleaceae > Fraxinus > Fraxinus quadrangulata. The sequence continues at coordinate 72,223 of CAIGRB010103711.1, read as the reverse complement.
AGATTTCCAACATTTTCTATGAAAAATGTTATTTTTTCATCAAAATTCTTACTTTTGTACCGTTTGATTGATATTTATTTTCATGGAAAATGTTTTCCTACTTTTAGTCACGTGATTAAATTTTCTCTAGGGAGTAGGATTTTATTTTCCACCGAATTCAACCTTTTCAAAAATTCTAGTTTATCAACTATTCTACCAAAACACGTTACCCTATCTCTCTCTCATCTCAACTCACGAACAAAACCCTTACCCTCTCTCCTAATCACACAACCGAACCAGGAAGAAGAAACCAAAAATCTATACCATAAAAACTCAAACAAAGGCTTAATTTTGTTCTTATGCCCTCTCCAATCGGCAGCTCTTTATTATTCGGGTTTGTTAGGTATTTAATGTAATTGGCAAGTTTGTGTAAAAAAAGATTAAAGTTGATATGTTGTAAAAAGTCAAGGACTAATGTGCAATTAGGGAAAGTTGTGATATTTTAGGTCTAGGGTTCGAGAATGGGAATGAAGTAAAAAACGCTGCGAATTTTTGCTAGACTATCGCCAAGGTTTGGCTCGAGCGTTCGAAACAGAAACTTCGTCGCCCAACTATCGCCTCGCCTTCGCTCGAGGGACAACCTATTGCTCGACTGTCGCTCGCCCTTCGCTCGAGCGACAGTGTTATCTGGGAATCTTTAATTCATTTTTAAAGGCTTTTTGTCTGGCTCATTCATTCCCCAACCTACATATAAATAGTCAAAAGCCACAGAACGATTTTGTAAGGTTGAACATTGAGAGAAACACATTCCTTTGAGATCATCTTCATATAATTGCTTTCGACCTTCATCTTGATTTGGCTTTTAGCAGTGAAAACATCATATTGATAATCCAAATACTAAACTACTGCTTCCTTTATATCGTCAGAGTTTTTGAAGATAAATGCAAGGTGACTGGAGTTCTAGTCGTTGAAGAATGCGGTGTTCTTCGTGGATCCATAGGAGATAAAAAATTTCACNTTAAAATATCGTTTATAGAATTGACATTCAATTGGAACACCTAAACAACACGAGCTCTTCCTATGAAATCAAGCTTCAACACAAAGCTAGAAGTTGCTGCAGGATATCACAATTCAGGAGAGTTTTAAAATTGCAGCTGAGAGTTAGTGTAGGAGTACAAAATCCTGGAGAGCTATTGGAATTACAGTCACGAGATCAGATAGTATGTGTCGTCGTCTAGTCTGATAGACTGTAAGTTACAAATCGTTTATAGTGGATTGTTGACTTGCAAAGTATCCGAAGTTTTTATCCAGTTGTGTTTCTCCGTGATCAATTCCTGCGTCCGTTTATTGCTTACTTAACTGCGATATTTCAACATAGAAATAATTGAATTGCATGATTAACCATCTAGAAAATAATTAATAGTGAATTGTTCCTAATTAATTGTTAAATAATTTTTAATTTCGCATATTCACGTATTCACCCCCTCTAGGTGTTGTTAACGTTGAACTACATATTTTCAGGGTTCTACTCTCTGCCAGCGAGATCTTCAATGAGGTAAATAATTATACGCATGCCTCATTCCACGCATTTTGTGCTTATAATTGTTCTTTCAATTGGAAAATTTTTAGATTTTGGATTATAATTATTTTTGAAATTCTATTAATTGTCCACTTCAAAGCTTTCAATATTGATTTAAATAGTCTTTATCTTCTACTTATTTGGTTTTTTGAATATTTGAGATCGGGATGTTTGGATTCCATGAGTTTACTAATGCGCGCCTTTGCAATTCAATTAGGCATGAGTCCTGCCACTGAATTGTAGTATATTATTTGATTCCTCTTGCTCTGAGCTTGAATGTTAGCTTTTAATCAACATCTTTTATAGGCGAAAGATAATTCAGACAATTTTAAACCTGTTTCAATCGGGTAGTGATAGAAAATTTGTATATTTATAGTTTTGTTGTGTGAAGTGCCAAAAACTTATGATTTTTACACCTATATTTGCTGTTTAGTGACAGAATATTAGTATATTTATATTTTCGTTCAGTGATGCTGCCAAAATATCTGAGAATTATATTTCTTTCCTTATGTTTAATGGGTATTTTTCTTGGAATTTTATAATTTTAAACTTGTGTGATGTTAGATGAACTTGAATTTTAGCTTTTGATTTTCTCGTTAAAGTAGGCTAAAACCAAATACATGCGAAGAGGGAGCATGGGATAGTATTATCTCTTGTTTTTGGTCAAATGACTTGATTGTTCAAGTTTCCGTAATATCTTGTGCCCAACTAGGAACCCTAAGGTTCTCCAAGGAAAGAGTTCGACAATTGTGTCAAAAGGCATAAACAATGCTTCTATCAAATAAAGCTCCAATGTCATGTTTAATGTTTCTTGAATTTAAGCTTGTGTAATAGATTTTACAGATTTGATCATAAAGAGGTAATCTTTTTATCATGCACACTTCATACTTTGACATAACTATCTAAAAACTGGCATCTCTTTGTTTCTTTTTATTTCCTTTCAATCAATCTCTTTCTTTTTATGTTATGATCAAACTGCTTGATCCCCAACCTATTATTTTGACAATGCCGACGCTTTACCTTTTAGTTTTGTAGCATCTTGACGATTTTTATCCATTTTTTGTTAAAAAATAAAATGTCATCCATAATATTAGGTTATTTACATATTGCTTATTACTATTACCATTTTGCAGGTATTAACATTATTTACTGGAGTATCATTTGCTCGAATTTCATAGGCGTTTGTTGAAATTATATAATTATAATATAAAATGTGACCGAACGATTAAATTTATTATTTATTTATATAATCATAATGTATAATTTATATGTTCATTTTATTGGATTTTTATTTATCGTGGTAGTGCGTAACATGGCTACAACAAGGAATCAATGTCATCTCCGACGAGAACATTTAGGTTTATTTTGGACGATAGTCATGCACGCGATTGTGATATATAATTATATTAGGCATCGTGAACGACATCTCCCTAGGGCTCCTCATACAAATTGGGATTCCCAAAGAGAAATGACACTTACATGAAAGTTTGGTACGCGTGATACAACATGTCATGATTTACTTTGGATGAAGATAGGTCTGTTTCAAAGACTATGTGCTCGTTTGCGAACTTGTGGATTGGTTGATAGTAAAAATGTTCGAATTGTGGAACAAGTGGCTATTTTTCTGAATACCGTTGGGCATGACCAACGTAGTCAAGCTATACTCGATCTGGTCAAACTGTGAATTTTTACTTCCATATGGTATTACACGCTTGTTTTGGACTACATAGAGATGTTGTGATTAATGCCACTATTCATAACCCACCATATGAGAAGGAAAATGTGAAGCCATGGTACTCCTTTTTTCAGGTTAGGGGATCGTAGTTATTTCACTATATTTCTTAGAAGTTCAAATTATATTATTTTGAAAAGTATTCTTTTTAAAGGATGTTGTAGGGGCAATAGAGGGTACACATATTGCTACGAACGTTCCCTTAGAGGAGCAAGCTAGGTATCGCAATAGAAAGCAAGTGATTTCTAAAAATGTTTTAGTAGCTTGCACATTTGATATGAAGTTTACATATGTGCGTGCTGGTTGGGAGGGATCCGCACATGATGGTTGATTGTTATGGAGTGCAATATTACGCCAACGACATAAGCTAACAATTCCTTTCGGTAATTGTATCACTAATTTGAAAATATTTCTTTCTTGTACTAGTTATAATAATTAAATAATGACTATGTAATGAGCAACTTTTTAATAGGTAAATATTATCTTGTAGACGCTGGCTTCCCATTGGTTCCGGGATTTCTTGCACCATACCATAGAACTTGTTATCATCCTAGAGACATTGGGGGTCAACGTCCAGGAAGTCATAAGGCGTTGTTCAATTTTCGACATTCATCTCTACGTAATGTTATTGGGAGGACAATTGGTTTACTTAAAATTTTTTTTTTGCATCTTTCAGACATTAACCCTACGACGACATTGACACACAAGCAAAAATAGTCCTTGCTTGTTCTGACATCCACAACTTCCTAAGGGTTGATGACATAGAAGATGTTTGTGAGGAGGACTTGGATAGTAGCGATGATGAGGTGAACCCTACACATGTTGATGCGATGACACTCCAATTGCTTACATATCTTTCATAGCTCAGGAAGCATGGTGTAATAAGAGGAATACAATTGCTGATTTAATGTGGGCTGATTATTTTCCCAATCAGAATGCGGGAGTTGATTTTGATTCAATATGTATTTTTTTTTTCTTTTTATTTATGTTCTTATGTAACGGACATAAACTTGATATAGTTTCATATTTATTTATTGCTTAAATTGAAGCCATATTAATTCATTAGATATAATTTTCTCATGTCCTTATGTAATGGTTGACATAAGGTTGCTAGAGTTTTTAATGTTGTAATTGGAATTTCTGTTAATGGAAACATATTGTTGACGTATATTTTTTACATGCTATTATTTAATGGTTGACCATAATCTTTTAATATTGCAATAGAGATTTCATGGCACATAATCAAAAAAACTCTACGGTGCCTTTTCGACTTCCTAGACTAACCACTCATTTAGATGTAGAGGAAGTAAGCTCAACCCAAGTGGATCCTAATTCTAGGACCCGTCATGTACGTTGGAGTGATGCAACGGATGGTTGTATGATAACTGCACTATTGCATCAGCTGTTGGCTGGTCACACTTCTTTTGCTTAAATAGGGGGTTATGCATATAACATAACCCCCTATTTTTTAAAGGAAAAACCAGATTTCAAAAAGTGGAGGACAAAACTTTGTCCTCATCATGATGATTTGGAGGCTACCTTTGGAAATGATTATGCTACAGGAGATCACGCTGTAACTAGCAATGACAATTTCTCCCCCATTCATGGTATGTAAAAGATCGTAAATAATAACTATATACTATTCATATTATATAAAAAGATTCTAACAAGTTTTTTTTTTATATATATATTTCAAATGAAAATATGAATGAAGTTGATGATCAAAACGAGGATATGGATCGAAGCCCAGTCCGTGCTCTAAAGCGTAATGCCGAAGGAGGAACCAACAAAATCCTACTTCGACATAACCAATCCCATGATAAGAGCCTCATTGCCTTGTCAAGCTTTGCTGAATCATCTAAAAGAATTGCTAATTCTATGGAGCTAAACCACATCAATTGGCAATTGGTTCTAGAAAAATTACAAGGCATGAACAAAGACAAGCGTGACATACTACAAGCCATGAAAGTATTTGAGTCGGATGAGAGTCACGCTAGAGTGTTTATGAGCTTGACTTATAAATATTTCATGCGTGATTTGGTATATGCGAAGCTTGGCCATGATCGTCCTCCGTTACTTTATGATGATGTACTTGGATAATTCAACAACCATATGTAAAAGTGTGATATCTATGTTGGTTTAAATTACTACTTCCTAACAATAGAGATTCAAGGAACTTTATTAGTTTATGGCAATTTTCTGGGAGGCAAATGTCCTAGATTGGTTAAAGCTCAATTTAGTTGGCGGATTGATGGTGGAGCATTGTTTTAAATGGTTTTAAAGTTATAATAATGGATTCTCGTTATATTTTTTGCTTATCGGATTTTTTATTAGAGTATACATTATTGATGTCTGTTTTGTTATTACAAATGCATGTTGCTACCATAATACACCGTTTAAAATGCAGATGAAGGGGATACTTGGTTTTTTAACTTATAAATGATTTGTACATACTGCTTTTGATATTTTCAATTTATTTTAAAATTTTTTAATTTTTTAAAAAAAAATCAATTGGTTAGTAAATGTTGATACTTATATGATAAACGTTGATGAAATTTAATTGGTGTTTTTTTTTTCCCCCTTATCGAACAATTTACAAGGAAAAATTGACAATTTCCATGAAAAATAGTTGCTATCAAACAACAAATTTTGGAAAAAATGACCATTTTCATAGAAAATAATGTCTATCAAACATGGAAAAATACAATATTTTTTAGGTGGAAAATTAAGTCTGTCAAACGCATTTAATTGACAATTTCCACGTAATTTCCTAGAAAATATTTTCCTTCCATGCAAATTTTATGCTTGCAATCAAACGAATCCTTAGTGAAATTTGTTTAATTTTGTATTAAGATGATATAGATTTGGCATTCCTTGTAGTTTGTTAATTTGATGTGTTTCTAAGAAATGTACATGGTTAATGATGGAGATGGAATTGGACCACTAGTAATGGAGAATGTGTTGTTCACTTTATATATTGAACGGAGTAATTGGACCGTATATCGTGATGTATAAAAATGTCGTTGATGTTGATCCCTCTAAGTATGAGATGGAGTTTGGATTTCTTTTTCTCGAAAAATATACATTCCTCAGTTCCATTGGTTTGATCAAGTGAGATGACTGATTCAACTCAACAAAAATACCGTTCTTCTCTTCGCGTAACTCTTTTGAGGAAGGATATCCTAATGAACATGACACAAGTGATAAAGTGGACCATAATCTGGATATTTTAGGACACTGTAGAGATAGCTAGAGAGGATATCGTCGTTATTCTGTATACAATTTCTACACATTAGGATCTCATTTTAACACACAGACACCCCTAAATAGTTCAAAATAATGAGGAAAAAGTTTATTTACAAATCAGGATCTCATTACTTTATCCACAAGTATACGTGAGTCTGGTGAAAACTCATAAGCTGGACCAGTTTCATGATCTTTTTGTACTTCATGTGTGATTTTCGATGATGAAGATTGGCAGGACAACCTATACACTAAGAAAGATATTCAGGAAATTGTGCACATAATTGCATTGAAACACAACTTCAAGTTCAAAATGAAAAGATCAAACAGGACTACCTGTAACAATTCATGTATATATGATAGTTACAAGTAAAATTTGTGAGCAACGAAGTTTAACATATCTGATTTCTTTGTTGATCACTGTTATGCACTTGAACATACTTTCTCAATAGGATCCGTCGGAATAATCACAAACAAGCAAGATCATAGGTTTTTATAGAGAAACATAATGAACAAGTTTCAAGACCTAAGGACAATTTACAGACTTACAAACACTATTCACACATTCGTTGAGAGTTTGTGGTTGGTTTTGAGCTATTAGAAGGCCTAGAAGACTAAAGAATATACGTTAGAAGATTTAATGGGTTCACTCGAGAAGTGTAATGCTAAACTATCCATGTATTTGCATAATATGGGAAGAACTAAATTTAGTTCGGCATTCTTTATTAAGACTGATTGATGTTGATAACTGCTTTAAATACTCATTCATGGCTCTTGCACCAATTTATAGCTATCCTCCAAACTTCAACATTGTCATTCTTCAAGTAGTATGACTTGCCTTCATCCTTGAATTTGAACTCAACAATGTACACTTCTAACAGCACATCAGATCACAAAATAATTTTTTTGAGCAAACAATGAAATTGGAGGATTGCATGCGAATTCCATATTCTTTGAATGCTACTAATTCTCTTGCTTACTTTCGTTCCTTGTCAATGAAATCAAAATAAATCTACTTGTCAATGAAATCAAAATAAATATGTAGATTAACCAAAAAAAGAAAAAGAAAAATAAAGAGTGAAAAAAATTAAATTTAAATCAATGCTAAAATTGACAACAAAAACTATTGTATTGTCCATTCTTTTTATTCTTATAATTAATAATCTGGATGTAAGTTGCTTAATCTGATTCAACCCAAATCTATTTCAATAAAAGCCTCTACAGGACTCAAAAATAGTATATCTTGCTAATGATAAATAAAATTGGGAAATTATCCACATTTTGATTTAGAAGATGAGGACAAGGTTGACACAATTACTAAAATTAAAGAGTAAATGTTCAATTTCCTGAATTTATATATGAAACTTTCTTCAAGTGCTTTTACGGATTAGAGAGAGTCATAGGGGCTTATGGTTAACTTTTCGACAAAAATATTTACTTTTCATCTCATTTGGATTGAATAAATTTACTTGGGCAATCCACCGTTTCCAAAGAAGGTAAAAATAATTTTTATTCAATTGAAAAATAACTACAATTAAATCAGTACGAGAAAAATGAAATGAAATCACAATGAAGATGACAAAGAACACAAGTCTGATTTTCCTAATGCAGTGTTTCCTGGCTAAATCCCTTTTGCGGTAACCATTTTCACTCCTATATTAGTCTAATGTAATTTACAATTCTCTGGGGGAAATTTTAGCATCAGTGTTTGAAATTGAACTCCACTAAGTGATCTTCTGTTTCACATATATAAATGCTTATTCAAAAGGGGCAGTAAAAAGAGTCCACAGGTTGTTAGGCAATCTTATTTCTGTGTCGTACACTAGTGATTGTTTTCATTTTGATCTTAATTAAGTTGTAATTATTCAAAAATACTTTAAACATTTTTTTCCAGATTATGAACAAGTCTTAGGCATGTCTAGCAATTCTCGAGTCTGTTCTCTTTGTGCTTAAAATTGCAAACTGCAATTCTTTTTATCTTCCTTTTACCTTCCTTTTTCTGTCAATTTCTTATGTCTTCAGAAACTTGTTATTCTGCATGTTACAGCATCATGATTATTTCTGATTCCATAAATATTTAAGTTTTGTTATTTGATGGTGATCTCTTTGAACCCCGTGCACTTGTAATCTCATTTCTCTCTCGTCTTGCAGCTTTTGTATTTGCTTTTCTTGACTGAATTTAAATACAGGTAAGTTCAGTATTAACAATCTTGCTTCTTTTTATTTCAACTTCGACTTTTAATGTTCATGTGGAAAACAATATTTTGAAGAAAAACGTCCTTTGTGTCTGACATTATTTTACAGGTTTATGTATTACATTTTTACACTGAAAATAACTTTCTTTTTAAACTTGTAACCCTATCCGAGCTTTATATGTTCATCTAAGGGATTTTTGGGACATCATATTTTCAACTTAGGTGTTATTACTACCCACAAATAGAATATGATACTATCAAAGAATTTTTATGTATAAAAGTCGAATTGCTTTCTCTATTCAACTTTACAAATAGAATACAACACAAACTAAGAGCTTTCTGATGTCTTTATTTAAAAAATTCCCTTTTTCTAGTAGTTCAATAGATTGGTACCCCTTAACTATTTAAACTGGAACCAGCAATTACAAGCAGGTGTGTAACACCTTAACCACTGACCTCAGAAAATATACATAACCATGTAGGGTAGAAATATTGAACTTTCAATGACAAATACACTAGACTGGAGAATTAACAATTAGAAACTTCTCTTGATTTGAAGAATATTTACAAAGAAAAGACCAGAAACTACCATGGGAATGCTTTATAGATCAAACATTTACCTCCAAAAATGGATTATAATTTATGAACAAGTGAACTAACTTTGAACACGATATCTATGTAATAATGGATATATAATTGGTACTCTACATTTTTATAAGGTTTGCACATCAAAACTCGCATTCAAAACTTGTTACAATTGTTCACTATATGAGTTAATAGAGGCAGAATGTAGTCATAGCATTCATATTATGATTGCTATATGTATCGCCAACAAATAGGAGGAAAGTGGATTGTCCCCTTAAGAAACTATAAGAAAGACAAGATGTTCACTCTTTAAATTACAATTATATGGACACATACTTTTATACGGATCTTGCTTCGACATGGTATTCATCTTTAATTACTTGGCAGTCTTTTTCATATTTCCATTTGCTTTCTTTTTCCTTTACACCAATGTATCGAATATGTTAATTTGTTACTTAATTTAAGGAAATGATCCCATATCGGTTTTAGTTACACTTTTATTTTTTTCCGTTTATTAATTTCTTGAGGACGATATGAAAGTTGATGACATGTTCGGAGATATGCCCCTTTATATATTTGCTTATTTTTGAAGTAAAGTTTCATAAAATAAAGTCTTACATCTTTTATTTCTCTATTAGGGTTCTATTTCAGCTGCAAAAGGAACAGATGCACAATATAATAAAGTTAAACAACAAAACTCAGAGAACCCACATGATGAGCATGATTAAGTGGAACAAGATTGAGAATGAAAAATTCTTTTGAACTTGAAAATGTCTACGTATTGTTGGTGTATCTATTGTGTCTATCTAATTCTTGTATGTAAGTGCTAATTTTATACTTAGGAGAACTCTCTCTCTCTCTCTCTCTCTCTCTCTCTCTCTCTCTCTCTCTCTCGTATGAACAACTTTGAGGGAGAGCTATGGGACATGCATGAAAGGTGTTGTTCAATAGTTTGCGTTTATATAATCTCATTAATAATCTTTAATATTATAACTTTCAATTTGTAAAACAAACAATAAAAAGCAATAAAAGCCTGTTCAGATGTTCGTGTCTGTTTTTCTTTAGCTTATGTGTTGATATTTGCTTTACTTGAAAAGAACTTTTGTACTTAAAAGAGTTGTTTAGGCAACTTCTCTTTCGGTTCTACAGGATTGAGGAAGAGATTAGTGAAATATTTATACATTGATTTTCTATTTCACATGCTACATCAATTTGTTTTAAAATACAACTTAAACCCAAAATAGATATTATAGACAGACAGACAAAAGGCAAATGGGGCTGATTAACATGAATTTTTATTTTTAGCAAGATTTTTTGTGAGCATTGCTAATAAAATTTTGCATGCAACTGGACTCTACCAAGAATGAAAATTGCTCAACTATAATGTTCTATTGTGAAAAAGATCTTAGGTACGATGCCAGATTATTTAGCACTCTAAGATTGTCTGCGGTCATCGTTCTGAACACTTGATCAACTTTGCATTAGCATTCCTAGATTCTCTTCAACATGACCATACCAAAGAGGCATATTTTCTCTTATATGCATATTAAACTCCACCTTAGTTTTTATGTCTAATAAATAAATACTCAAATCCAGTTGATTTTTAATGCAATTTATGGATAGCTATTCTGAATATAGATGGAATACTAGATATTTTCGATTCTTTCTCTGTTACGTTAGCTTGTCGGAGTCTCTTTTAACTTGCATTTTCGATGATTATTTGAACACCATCTATTTTCTTATGTGGCACATGATTTTAAACAATCCCTAGCTGCCTTGAAGATGTAGAAAGAACTCTAGATACTCCGTCACATTATTCTGACGAAATCTCTTTTAACTTCCACTCACTGATTATTTATAAAACCGTCTACTTTTCTTTATGCAATCAACAGTTGCCTGGAAGATGTTCTTGTACGTATATCGTACTCTATGTCAAATATGCACTTATTGAATTAAATATTTTGTTGAAACTGAAGATAATTTTGTTGCTAAAAATAAGCTCAAAGAAGAAGATATTTGGCAGGCTAAACGGTATAATATTTTTTGTCCCCACTTATTCCGACCCTAGGCGCACAAGTCTCAATTTTATAAAGAAGTTAACATGCGACACATTGTCACGAGGTAATAATATAAATGAGGACCTTATCCCTTTATAAAAATGTGAATACTCAAATATATTCATTATTATTCATCTTTCACATTTAATTAAAAACTTTTTCTTGAGCGTGACTCAGAGAGCTCTTAAAATATACTTCTGACGGATCGGATCTACGTAACACCGATATCAACTAGAAAGGTTACTTTACGGGAAAGTCACTTTTATCTCATTATCAAAATAAATTACTTAATTTTAATTTTGATTAATAAAAATTATCTACTCATGAATACTCTTTAAACGTCGCCAAAATAAAATAATCAAGACAAAATGTAAAAACGAATAAAAACAAATTATAGAAAAGGAAGAACAAAAATTTTAGCCCACTAAACACTTTAGTATGTGCAGTTTGAAAAAAAAAAAAAAAAAATGCCGAACCATGTATAAATGTATTTTATAATTTTTTGGGCGAACTTTTACCATCCATGTTAGAAATTGAGCTCGATGAAGTGATCTTCTATTTCATATAAATGCTTATACAAAAAGGACAGTAAAAGAAGTCCGCAGGCTATTAGGGAAATTTATTTTTATTATTATTTTTTTTCATACTGTACTGATTGTTTTATTTTACCTCTAGCTTTCACTCATTTACTTTATTTAATTTGTTCTGAATTATGTCGTAAATATTATAATTTTTTTTTTTTTTTTTGCAAATTATGAACAGATTTTAAACATGTCTCGTGTTTGTTCTCTTTGTTTTTTAAAATAGTATGAAATTGACAGCAATAGTTTTTTTTATGTGAATTGTGATTTCTAATATATGTGAATTTCAATTTCTTTTTATTGGGCATCCATATTTGTCAGCATTTATTATTGTTGATATTAAAGTTGTTTCTTTTATTTGATGGTTCTTGTTGAATAGCAGTATTATTCTTCTATTCTCGTGTTTCTCTTAACCTCTCAATACGTAATCTCTTTGAACCCCGTGCATTACTACTCTTATGCCTCTCTTGTGTTAACATCTTGCTTCATATTTTTCTTTTTTAATTTTTTTTTAATATTCATGAAAACTCCCTTCACATCGGACCTTATCTTACAAATTTATATATTACATTAGTTAAGTTGAAAATAACTTTCTTTTGAACACGTAATCCTATCACATCGTTGTGTGGTCATTTAAGGAATGTTTGTCTATTTACTTTATACTTTTTAACTTAGGTTTTATTACTATCTATAAAAAGAATATGACATCAACTAAGAATTTTGGATATAAAATATGCAATCCGTACTGTTTGAACACATATTCCTGTCAGGGCTTTATGTCGTCATTTAAGGGATTATTTGCGTTGTTCGACTTTATTATAAAATATGACACCAACTAAGAATTTTTATGTAAAATATGCTATAAATACTGTTTATAGAATGCATATTACTTCACTTGATGTGTTCATAGGACTTTGAAGTAGGTACTTCAAATGTTCATAAAAATGAGTAAATAATTTTATGATGCGCCAACTGCCTTTTGTTCAAAAAATCATTTTTGTGGGCTACAAAATAATCCTAAAACCAAAAGCATTTACTAGAGCTATCAGGTTTTCTTGATAAAAGTACAGTTTTAAAATGCAATATCGCTTATATTCAGTCAATACATATGTTTTTTTCCACTTGGTTTTAGTAGGATAAATTGTGGGTCCAAACTTCTGATTGCTAATCAACTAATTCATTCCGTACTTTTAAGCTTGGAGTTTCAAAGAGACTTTGGACTACTAAATATTTCTCATCTCATTCCATGTCTTGGCTGTAACTTAATAGAAATCTATCCCAATTGGATAATTTTGTTTTGAGCTGACTTTATTTCATGTTATGTAATTCTAATACGAATTGTCCTTGCTAAAACATTAGTGTGGGAAATGGATACAGGAGGTAATTCCTTACCATCTGGAGCAGATGGAAAGAAGAGGAAAGTGTTCCTCTTCTTACTACAACAATCCAGAGGTTGGAAATTACTACTATGGGCAATTTCACCCAATGAAGTCACACCGGATGATGATTACTCATGCTCTCCACGCGAATTATGGAATACTCCAAAATATGACTGTTTTGAGGCCAAATCCTGCTAGAGAGAGAGAGAGATATTTGCAGGTTTCACGCAGACGATTATGTCAAGTTCTTGAAAACGGTCACCCCAGAGACACAGCAGGATTACATGCTGCAATTGAGGAGATTTAATGTTGGTGATGACTGCCCTGTATTTCATGGTCTTTACTCTCATGGATTGTGCTATCCTGCGACAGCTCCTAACTTCATGAAATCATTTATCTCCTGCGGATCCAACTAAGAACACATCGTTCTTCAACGATTGGAACTCTAGTTAACTTCCCTCGATCTTCAGCAACTCAGATGCGGAGAAAAGAACGGTTTGATACTTAGATTATAAAAGTGAAGTTTTTCTCACCAAAACAATCTCATAGGACGAACGTTGAAAGAAGGAATATGTAGGAATTTTCTTTGACCAAGCTCTCTCAATGATCAATCTTGTTCAATCGCATTCCGACGTGTTTTGGTATTTATAGGTAGGTTAGGAAAGTAATGGGCCGGGAAAAAGTCTTGAAATCGCGAAATAAAAATTTTTCGGACATCATTGTCGATCGAGCGAGGGCTCAGTGACAGTCGAGCGACATGTTGTCGCTCTAGCGAAGGCAGGGCGACAGTCGAGCGACGGAAGTTTTATTTTTAACGCTCGAGCCAATCAATGGCGACAGTCTAGCGAAAATTCGCGCCGTATTTTCCATCTTTTGCCATACTCGAACCCTAGACCTAAAAAATCCATTTCATATAATTGCACATTACTCATTGACTTTTTATAACATATTAACTCTAGTCCTTTTTGTTTATAGAATAGCCAATTAGATTAAATACCTAACAAACTCCCCATTTGGCATTCTGTGACAAAACTACAATCTAAGTCAAGGCAGTATTAAAATAAATTACAGACTCAAGGCGACAGACACAACCAATAAATGTCTTGATCTAATTCTACATTTCATTTTTCAATACCTGTTCCCTGAAACGGAAAACTCAAATATCCAGTGTAAAACATATGTGAAACAGTATTAAGTATAAGAACAGTTCAAGCAATTTACAGTGTAAAAATAATTTAAGCAGTTAATAACTCAGTGTAATTTTTCAGTTTCATATCATATGCAAAATTAAGACATAGTACCAATGCAATCCAACATACCAAAACGAAACATTGATACTACTAAAACATCAAAACTGAATTTAGAAAAACTGAATTTATATTACATCACATAATCAAAAGTTTTAGATACATCAAGTAGATAAAAACATAAACAACTACTCCAAATTCTAAAACTGTATCTATTACCTATTTTTGTCACAAAATGACAAGGGCAGGTTAAAAATATATCAAAAAAATGCATTGCCCTTCTTCGGGATTAGATGTTATTTTAATTGTAACATAGGAGAACCCAAAAAGATGGTTGATAGCAAGCACAAGAATAATCAATTAACAATAAGTCTTCCCATACACTTAGTTTCAAGTTACTATGCAGTAAATTATATAAGTGACCCATATGTGTAAAGTGTCACGAATCCTCTCAAAGTGGGACTCCAGACCTTAAATTTGTGACAAGGAACACACTAAACATCATTGTCAATAAATTTATTCACATACTTATGCAAGGAAAATCATGTGAATCACATTAGAACCTTTAACATAAAACGCATTATAAAATGGGAATACATTTCTCCCCCCGAGTATGAGCAAAACATTTCATTTCTGATTAGTCAATGAACGAGGCTCTTTATGATTATTTTCTATATTAAGTGCAGGCTTTCCTTCATTAAGCGACTAAAAAGACCCTTGTAGCGAGTTTTAGGTCGGTTAACCTTAATCAGTCGACCATAGGCACCAGGTCATGAGAAACCCAGCACACTTAATTGCTCGAGTCAGATAGGCTTCGAAGAAAAGTATAAGATATAGAGCGCTCCCCTTTTTTTTTATTACTTTTTGTTTTGTATGCTAGTGTTATATTTTGATACCAGGGATAAACATGAGCTTAGGTCTAATACATATGGTCAATTCATGTTCAAAGTCACCTTACTAACATGTGATTGTCATCCCAAATCTCACACACGCGACAGAGTTCGACTAACAAAATTATAGTGTGTGTAGTGCAGATGGTACATGAAGACCCCTATACTAAGTACTCCATGAATAACCTAAGCCAGTAATGAAAAATATGTTACAGCTAATCGATTTACGTCATGCTTGAGCACAACAAACAAATTCAAGTAACATCTACAATTGAAACCAGTAGTATAGAAACATTTTCGTTTGGTATATACAAAAAAATATACATATTTTTTTGTTTATTTTCTTTTGTTTTTACAAAAATTAAAATTAAAACACACGAAAAGAAAAAAATGACAACACATAAAATAAAAATAAAAGAATGAATCATGCATAAACCAATGACACACAATGATAAAAAGCAAGCAAGCACGCAAACCAAATACCTAATCAATGAGGTACACAAACACCAATAGTCGTTCGAAGAAATTCAAAATGTAGACCATCCAATGATTTGGTAAATAAGTTAGCTAAGTGGTTCTTAGTAGAGATGTGCTCAAGGGTTACAACACGAATATCTACAAACTCTCGAATAAAATGATGTCGTATATCAATATGTTTGATTCGAGAGTGTTGAATAAGATTTTTGGAAATATTAATGGCACTAGTGTTATCACAAAACACAGTCATGGTACCTTGCTCAATTTCAAAATCATTCAACGTCTGCTTCATCCAAAACACTTGAGTGCAGTAACTTCCTGCTGCAATATACCCAGCCTCTGCAGTGGATAAAGAGATCGAATTTTGTTTCTTACTCATCCAAGCAACATAAAAATACCATCCAGACATACTTTTTCGATCATTGACATTTCCAACCCAATCGACATTGGAATAACCGGCAAGATCAATAGTAGAGTCTCGAGAGTACAAAATCCCATAATTAACGATACCGTTTGCATATCTAATGATACATCGTACGACGCTCAGGTTGGATTCCTTGGGATCTGCTTGAAAACGTGCACAAATCCCTACACTAAAGGCTACGTTAGGTCTAATAGCAATGAAATAAAATAAACTGCCTATCAAACTTGTGTACAGTGTCTGATCAACACTCTTACCTGTAGGATCATGACCTAACTTGACACTAGTACTCATGGGGGTTCTAGTGTATTTCTTAGTGTCTAATCCAAAACGCTTGACAAGATTTTTTGCACATTTCGATTGAGAGCCGAATAATCCATCATTCGTTTGTTTGACTTGGAGACCAATAAAATAATTTAATTCTCCAATCATGCTCATCTCAAATTCTTACTTCATGCATTGAACGAAATCATGAGCAAGAGAATCAATAGGAGATCCAAATATAATGTCATCGACGTAGATCTGAGCTATCGTGATGGTTTCTTCAATATGTCTGATGAATAGGGTTCTATCAGCACCTCATCTTGAAAAATTATGTTTCATGAGATAAGCAGTAAGTCTGTCATACCAAGCTCTAGGTGTTTAAGACCATATAAAGCTTTATTCAACTTATAAACATAATGTGGAAAATTAGGATCAACAAAACCTTTTGGTTGTTCCACATAGGCTTCTTCATGAATAATTCCATTCAAGAAGGCACTCTTGACATCCATTTGATATAATTTAAATCCTAAGGTACAGGTAACAACCAGAAGAATCCTAATGGATTCAAGTCTAGCAACCGGGGCAAATGTTTCATCAAAGTCAACTCTTTCAACCTGAGTATAGCCTTGGGCCACTAACCTAGCTTTATTTCTAGTTATGGTACCTTGATAATCGGTTTTATTCTTAAATATCCACTTAGTACATATAACATTGCAATCATCAGGTCGATAAACCAAATCCCACACATTGTTTCTTACAAATTGATTCAGCTCTTCAAGCATAGCGTTTGTCCAACATTCAAACCTAAGAGCATCTTCTACTTTTTTAGGCTCAATCTGAGACACATAGCTATCATATGTTAGATTGTTCAAAACCTTCTTTCGAAGTCTCATCCTTTTATCCAAATCCCCTATAATATTTCCTTTATGATGATTTATCTTAACTCTGGACAAATGTTCTTTATGAAGTTCAGTTTTATCATTGGATGTGGACTCCTTAATAGATGTATCTGAACCACTAGTAGTGCGTGAGGGGTTGCGAACCGATGTTGGTTTTGGTTCAGTCACCATGATGAGTTCAACACTCAAGTGTTCAAGTTCTACACAATCTCTTCTAGTCTCTCCCTCACTACAAGCATCATCCACCACTACATTAATGGATTACATCGCAACCCATGTACGAGAATTGTATACACGATAGGCATGACTATTTCTGGAATATCCTAGGAAAATTCCGTCATCACTTTTCGAATCAAACTCGCCTAAATTTTCTCTAGCCCTTATAATATAGCATTTGCTGCTAAACACATGAAAGTACTTGACAGTAAGCTTTTTACCTTTCCAAATCTCATATGGTGTCGTATCAGTTTTAGGTCTAAGATAAACCCTGTTAACAATGTTACATGCAATTTTAATAGCTTTTTCCTAGAAATGCATAGCTAGTTCCTTACCATGAAGCATGGCTCTAGCCATTTCCTGAAGCACACGATTTTTCCTTTCAATAACCCCATTTTGTTGAGGAGTGATCGACGAGGAGAACTCATGCTGGATTCTCTCCTCCAAGCAAAAGTTCTCGAGATTAGAGTTTTCAAACTCTTTACCATGATCACTACGAATGCGTGTTATGGAAAATCTTTCTCATTCCTGACCTCTTGCACAATGAGATGATAAGTCCAAATACTTCAATTTTATCTCTCTACAACTTAATCCATGTATATCGAGAGAAATCGTCAACCACAACCAAAATATCCCTTTTACCACCAAGAATTTCTGTCATATATGGTCCTATTAAGTCCATATGGAGTAATTCAAGTGGCTTGTTAGTCAAGATCTTAGAAGTTTGTTTATGAGGAACTCTAATCTGTTTACCTTGTTGACGTGGGCCACATACAGTGGTATCAATTTTTTTCAAGTTTAGGTAACCCATTTACAAGTTCCTTCTTGGCGAGTTTAGACAACCTTTTATGGTTCATATGACCAAGCCGTTGATGCCATAGTTCAGTGACGTTAACATTGGCATTGCTGCACACGTAGTTGGAATTACGAAGAACTCCATAACAATTATTTGAAGTTCTTACACCTTGGAGGATAATGTTACCAGCAGTATCATACACGGTACACCTTTTCTGGACAAAACTAACTTCGCAATCAGCATCACATATTTGATTAATGCTTAACAAGTTGGATTTTAATCCTTTCACATATAACACATCTGAGATAGCAGGAAGTCTAGATATATTAACGACACCTTTTCCTAGAATAGGTGCAGTAGCTCCGTCCCCAAAAGTAACCATACTGCCGTTCTAATCATCAAGAGATGAGAACAAGGTTTTGTCACCACACATATGTCTTGAGCACGCACTATCAAGTATTTTATATCATGTAGACATAGTAAATCAAAGATTCAAGCTCTAATTTACAAAAACCCATTTCACATTTCTTTCACTAATCTTCCAATATATATTTTTCTACTCATTTAATACCTAAGATATATATCAATAACCTTCAATTCTTGCTTAAATTTGAATATAAACAATTATTCATAAATCCTAAAAATTTAATTAACATACCTCTTTAAAGGAAGGAAATGTTGAAGAAATAAATAACCCAAACTTGTAAAAGTCTTTTCCCCTTCCCTTTCCTTTTTTTTTTTTTTTTTCCTATTTTCCTTCATTCTTTTTCCTCCTCTACAACTTGTTCTTTGCTCTCTATTTTCCCCCAAAGAGATGAGAAAGGAAGTGGATAGATACAGCCAAGTTAAATGGATAACTATAGGAAAATTACAAAGTCAAGTTCCCCAATCTTCTTACCATATCATATTTAGTCCTTTCATTTCCAATAATGTAAACTAACTCCCTAGATTTCTTTATATATTATTTCTAGCCCTTCAAGTATTAGTAATTACCAATTAGACCCCATGCAAAATCATTAATTCAACTTAATTTAAGTCATTATTTGACTTTGACTTTGACCAATTGATTTTTTTTTTATTTTGACTATAATGAGTGGGGTGTAACATTTTCTGATGACTATTGAAAAAACTTCTTTTCTACCAGTTCGATGGATTGGATAATGGGGTGTGGGAATGGTGGTGGAGGGAGGAAACCCTCCATTCTCTGTACTCCTTAATTATTGAGACTCAAGCCAACAATTATGATCAGGTGCATAGTACGTTAACCATTCGGTAAACCTTGTGACCTCAGCAAATATACATAAACACGTAGGCTAGAAATATTGAACTTTCAATAACAAATATCAATGAGATTGACGGAGATTATATTACGATTATATTACCATTCTTATATTGTAATTGTATTTAATATATTGGTTACCATAGTTGTATAATCAACAAATATACACAAACACGTAGGCTAGAAATATTGAACTTTCAATAACAAATGTCAATGAGATTGACGGAGATTATATTAGCATTCTTATATTGTAATTGTATTTACTATAGTTGTTACCATGGTTGTATAATTATTTTCCTTTTTAATGAAAGCAATTCCGAAAGGGAAGATCATTAGGTCAAAAATGTGTTGTGTTATCGGACCTTTGAAATCCATTATTGAATCTTTCAATTTGTCTATGGTTTCTATGTTGTTGGCCTTCGGTGCTTGGATTCTTTTCATCACTTGGGCATGTTCTTGCATTTTGGTGGTTTCCTTCGAGATTTTGGATCGATCGAGTTTTGGTTGACGTCGCAATTACGGGTTTCAGGTCGCCGTCTTCAACAAGATGCTTAGTGGTTGTTTGGTTAATGCGTGAGTCAGTGTTTGATTTCATCTTCATCGATGGCATGGGCCACCTTAACTGGTGGGTCTACTTTCATCTTCTATTCATCATCTCTAGTTTACAGGTTTCATCTCCATTGTCTCTATTTTGGGGGCTTCTTGGTTTTCTCCTTTGATTGATATCCCATCTGATCCCCTCACATCGTGGGAATTCCTTCCTTCGTGGGAAATTTCATGCATAAATGATGTATAGATGTTACGGCCTTGAGTTCTTTTAAGAGGGGTCGTCCCAATACTCCGTGGTAAACAGATCGATCCTCTATAATGAGGAACTCCATGAAGTGGTGAGCCTTAAATGGGGGCTTTCCCATTTCCACTACCAATGCGATCCTCCTTCTAGGGACAATGCTGTCACCAGAAAAACCATATAAGGAAGCGATCATGGGGGTGAGTTTGTGGTCCAGCATCATTTTGTCAAAGGTGGTTCCGAACAGGATATTAACAAACCTACCATTGTCCACCAACATACACCTTAGTCCATACCTGGCTACGACGGTTTGTACCTCCAGCGCGTTGCAGTAGGGGTAATGAAGCCCCATAGTGTCTGTCGAGGAAAAAGTTATTGGTGGGGTGTTCCCCGATCCGCGGCCAGTGCTATTGATCAAGTAGCTCGCCATGTGAGGGTGATTTACTTCTCTCATGTAATTCCTTTGGGCGTTCTTGGAATCTCGCCATGTGTGTACCACCTATGATGGTATCAATTTCTCTGATAGGGGCACTATCAGCATTTGCCTTCTTGTCTTGTTTCCATCTTCCTTGTGCTCCTACTGAGGTGATTCATTCATACGATGTCGCATCGCCTCGTTGTACGTAGACTCTCTCGGGTGCACTTCTTTGCTTTTGATGGGCACTTCTATCCTCAATACAGGGACCAGTTGGTTCTTCATGATATAGCCTGGGTAGACAGTTCTTAGTGTTGTGGCTATTGATTCGATGATATGTCCAATATTCCCTATCCTAGGGCTCCATGTTTCTCTCTATGTCTCTTCTCCTGGATGGATTCGGTTGCCTTTGAGCCTCAGGTCCAACTTCTTTATACGCCAAAGAGGGTACTGCATTTAATGTGGCTGTGGCCAATGCTTGGCCTGAGGTGGGGGCTATCGTGTGTACTACTTGGGTCCACCACTGGTCTACCAAGTGGGATACAGGGCATCTTCGCTGTCTTTGAGGTGGTGGGAGTCGTAGCGAGGTTCTATTGCATTGGTCAATCAGTTCCTCATTAACAATTTTGCTTATCATCATTTCCACCAAAGCATCATAAGATGTGGGATTTTTGTTTCGCACGTCTCTCCAGAATAGGGTGTTTATGTTGAGGCCCCCTCTTAGAGCAGAAATGGCCTCTCTATCTATAACCTGTTCGCAATAGGTCTCTCATTTGAGAAACGAGCCAAGCAGCTTTTCAAAGTTTTACCTGTCTGCTGCCTCATGTCTTGTAACCTTTGGATGGGGGTTTCTCCTTCTTTACTAGACAGGTATTGGTTCAGACTGGCCTTTTTAAGGTCTGGCCAACTTCTGATGCTGCTAGCTGGGATGAGGCTGTACCAAATTTCCGCAGCCTCAGTTAGCGTGAGATGAAAAGCTATAAATTTTAGCACCGACGAGGCCTCTCATAGAGACATATGGGTCATATAGTTGTTGAGGTGTTTTGTCAGATCACCATTTCCTTCGTATTTGGGTATCTTTGGGGGTACAAAGTGATTTGGAACTGGGGCATTTCTTAATTCTTGGGAGAAAGGCAAACTTTCATCATCATCGTCCAATTCAAATGATCTACATAGACCATCAAAATCAATTTCTTCTGCTTGGTAGCGAGGGGGTTGTGACGTTTCTCCTTGATTTCTCAAGTTTCTTCGTCCCTTTTCTCTCCCTATTTCTAGGCGGAGGTGAAATCCCCTGGGGTTTATATTCTTGGTGTGGCTCTTGCCCTATTTGAATAGGCTGATGGGACCTATTCTTAGGCCTTGAAGGTCCAATTCGATCAAAAACACTGTTGGACCTTTGAGGTTCGTGCTCTTGAGTATATTCTGGCGAAAAGTTTCCCTCATGCGGTATGTTATCCCCAGGTCGGCTTGTAATGTAGTTGGTGGAGGTATCTACTTCCACCTATCTCTTTGCTGGGATGACATTCATGCCATGCATTTGAGGGTATGCCGTCATGTCATTCTCTCCACCTTCTTGGAGAAACATTCCATGACAAGGTACCTCGTATCCTGCCTGTTGGTACATTTGCATGAGTAACTCTTGCATAACAGCATTTTGTTGGGTCATGTTTTTCATATTTGCAGCCATTTTCCCTACTTTCCTGGCTAAGCGTGTTGTGGTACCGTCTCGCCCGTATTGATGGGGACGACATATGTTCACATTTGTGCAGATGACCTCTTCTTCAGAGGCCTATTACTACCTATTTCCACTTTGTGATCCTTGGTGGTTGGAACTCATAGCGAATGGTCGACTTTGAGTTAAAAGTAGGCATCTTAGATGTTTCTTCTTTGTGGCGGTCTTTTCTTCAAGGACCTAGCCTTTCTCTAAGGCTCTACTTCAGATGGCTTTTACCACAAGGATGTTCGTTGTTATGGTGTCAAAATTTCCACAGACGGTGCCAATCTGTTGACAACAAAAAATGTACCGATGTTGTGGCCAACAGATCCCAAGGCCTCTTATGTCCACATAAGCTGAATTCCTGCACACTTGGACAAACCGTTAGTCACAAGTGGCCTCCTCCAGAGGTGATGAAGTTAGCCACGCGCGCTCCGAGGGTCAAGTTAGTTAGGAAAATAATTTAGGGCGTGGAAAAGCTTTGAACATGATCCTCTAATCAATAAAAAGGGGGTCGGCTTGAGAGTAGATAATGAAAAATGTATGTAGCAAGAATATAGCCGTGACGGTTTAAACTTGCATTACCTTTGAATGTCACTGAGTGTGAGCTTTTATACTTGAGCAAGATAAACGAGGCCCGTTAGATGATAGGGCACGTGGCCTCATCAAATTGATTGACCTTTCTTGTCGTATACATCAATCAATCAAGGCATTAAATGTTAGGGCCACTTTTGTATCCATAAGGCCTAACTTGGCAGATTGGATTTGACCATATAGGTGTGCAGCGACGGTGATGACAGTGAATTGTCTTGTCAATCATTCAACACAAGATCCGTTGAGGATCTTGCAATCGCCTCATCATGACCGGTTCTTACATTGGGGGTTTGCCTATAATGGGGTCTGTCCAATCTCGTTCTATGGGAAAAATGGAGTCATCTACATCTCAACAGGGTCGCTTTTATATAATTGGGTCATCCATGTCGCCGTGTAAGGCGTGGGGCCCCCAAACTGTCTACCACGTAGTATAATTAGTGCCACGTGCGGCCTTTAGTTTATCTTATGAGTAACAAACATTGTTATGTAAAAAATTAAGTTCAAACCCCCCTCCCCCCTTCAGCGCCACCAATCACACTTGATTATAGATATAGATAAAAAGGCTAAAAAATTATGAATAATAATATTTATCATTATGATGATGAAATATTGGTGATGTGATAATTTATATAGAATAATGAGATTTGACAGTTCAATTTTTATGAAAGAGAATGAAAGGAGAGAGAAATAATGCGAGAGATAATGAGTTGACACATCACCGATATTGTATCATCATGATGATAAATAACATTACTCAAAAATTAAATAAATAATATTGCAAAAGAGAAATAATACCCAATTACCTGTCCTTACAAATACTTTTTCTTCTTTTATTATTGATTTGTTTGGAGAAGATTTGAATATTTAATATATAAAAGTTAGATTCTGAGGGAGGAGTTGTAGAAATTTTATTGAGAGATGAACATAATGAAAAATATCAAGAAAATTTTATCTAAGCTTCATCAATAGAACCAACTCAATTCTAGGTAGCCATTTTCTCTTGAGAAGTTCCAAGCGAGCACCACCTCTTCCAATGATTATTGTCATTACTAAGCTCCGCCAATTTCTTGCTCAATTTTAATATCCAAGCAATTTGCTCATGAAGCTTGAAAACTCAAGCACACCCATTTGTCCCTTCCAAATGGTTGTTTTGGTAGGATCCAAATCCTCAATAAGTGATTTTATAGAATCTGGCTAATCCCATCTGGACATTAGGAGTTCCAAAGGTGTGAGTATATAGATATCAGCAAGAAAATGAATCTCTTTTTTTTTGTTGTTATGTATCAATCAACATTATAATTGAGGATGAACAAGGAAGTGGTTTTGTTTTATTAATTATTGATATTGATAAAAAAATTATTGAATTAGTATTGAGCATTGATTCTTCTTTGAATTTCGGTATATGGTCTATGTCCTTTGATCGCTTGATTTCTCGCCAGTGAACGGAATCGTGAACAAATAATATAGTAGTGTGTAGAGTATTGAACTCACGAAGACTAAGTATTCAATCCGCCACAAATTAATAGTAACATGGAATGTAAATTTAATGGTCTCAAGGCACTCATTATAAAGGAGAACACATGTACATTTTACATTAATTATTTTGCTCGTTAACTCCAATTAGTCCTTGTAACTATGGCAAAGAAGAATATTCTCATTACTAATTTATGTCGTGTGGTTGGTGATGTGATAAATACTGTTGGGACATCATCTAAACGTTGTGATCTTATTCGAGAAAAATAATCACACTTTATTATTGAGGCGTTGGAGAAAAGTCAGATTTTAAGTGGACAAAGACTTAATCAAGAAACAACCCTTCAACATTCTGGTGATACACAATGAGGGTCACATTATAATTCTTTGGCCAACTTGCTTGTCGTGTTCTCTATTGTTAGTGATGTACTAAAATGATTGTTGAAGATGAACCTTGTTCTTGTGAACAAAGATTTGACGGAACAAATTTATTAGAGTCAATACACACGTTTCATTTTGCATTTAATCTATAGTTGATGAGAAGTTCGTGGAATTTCAAATGAACTGCCAAAGATATTGTAAAGGAAAAATCGAGATATTTTGAATGCAATGCAATTGGTGAAATTGTACAAACGACGGCTCCAAGTAATGAGAAAGGAAGGATGGGATTCCTTTTTGCAAGAAGTATGTTCGAATTATATTGTTGTTCCCAACAAGGATGATATAGTTGTTCGCCGCGCCGTGCACTTCTTGGTCGCACAGCTTACTCCTCTAGAAATTACAAATTTATATCACTATCGTGTAGATACTGTGTCATCGATTTATGACTTTAGGAATTGAATTATTGTTTCTCGAATATAAATACAGAGTTATTCCTTTGTGTAGATTGTTTATGTCCACAAGATTTATTTTCTTCTTTTAACAGGAAAGCTTGATTCGACTTATTGAGCTTTATCGACAAGATATTTCTATAATAGATCTTATCATACTTAATGATCAACTTGAAACTTATATTTTTGGCATATGCTTTAACAAAGAGTTTGAAAGGTTAAATGACCTTAGTGAACTTGCAGAAAAATTAGTTATGACAAAGAAAAGCAAGGTATATTCATTGGTTTACAAGCTTTTGACTTTAGCGTTAATTCTAGTTGTTGTTACAACTACTGTGGAGGGAGTATTTTCTACAATAAGCATTATAGATTAATCAATTGGATGGTGATAACTAGATGAATGATAGCACAATTGTTTATGTAGAAAAATATATATTTTCGAAAATTGATAATGAAGTCATTGTACAATGATATCAAAGTATAAAAACTCGTAAGGAACAAGTGTAATTTATAAACTATATTATTTTTAGTATTGTCGTAATATTATTTTGTATATTTATTATCATTAAATTCATAGCCAGCATTGACTAAATTCTGCCCGCATTGAACATGATTTAGGGCTCCTCCCCTGAGTAACAACACAACCTCTTCTTATGAAATCAAGTTTTAGCTTTTATGATTTGCTTATTTCTACTATAGCTCCAACTGAGACAACTCGTTTGCATTTTGGTAAGTCACTTAATAAAAAAAAAAAAAAGAAGAAGAAGTTCAAGAACTTATCAATAAAAGTAAAACCCTTTAAACAAGGATACATTCAGGTGAATAAAAAGAATATTGATAACAAGGTTAAAAATAAATTATAAATAAACATCCTCGAAAACAAGGTCAAGAATTGATGAATATAATATTGTGATGAATCTGTCAATAAAGATATCTTATTAAGGTTGCAAATTGGATGATAAAGAAACCCCAAAAAAAGTTAGTGGTTAATCAATCCATAAAGAAATAAAGGAAGACTTGAAATGAAGTCTTCTAATAAGGAAAAAGGAAAGAAATGTTGGATTCCATGGCTGAAGAAAAAAATGACAGGCAGTGGTGTTGCTTTTAAGTCCTTATAAATATTTAGTACTATGAAATGTGTAGTATAAAAAATGAATGTGAAAGTTGTAAATCCTACAAAAAATGTAAATAAAATATAATAATTGACAAGCCAGCAAAGAAAAAATGGCAACAACTAATTGTAGTTTACCGGATAAATAATAAGTCGAGCATTGACTAAAATAAGCATAAGAAAAAAATATGAATTCCCTTTCAATTACAAAAGGAAATATCCCTAGATAATCCAATTCAAATTTAAAATAATCCAGCGACTATTTCATTCTTCGTTATCACTTAAATCTCTCCTCGAATTCTAAAATCTCACTAATTTCTATTCTAATTGCTATGCCTATCCTCAAAACTCAACAAAGTATCTCATGAATACTTATTAGAACCAACATTTCAACAATTTGAAACGGTAAGAATACTTTCACTTCTTGTGTTTCGTTAGTTTGAATTTAGTTAATAAATTTTAAATATTATGTTGGCTAATTTTATTGTGTTTCTATATATGGGTATGAATAAGTGGACAGATTAGTGAATTTTTTTTGGCAAATTTATGGGAAAGAATGCCCCTTTTGGTTTGGATTAAAATCCAATAAAAAGTTCAAGTCAAGGTCAAGAATTAATTTTAACTACATATTTTATGGAACTCACAATTTTTTAACCACACATTTTATCAACTTTCATCAAAATTTACTAAAAATCTGATTTTAATCTCTACTGTTTAACCACGTAGTCTAAGCATTATTAAATAGACAGATTTGTTAAACATCTATTAACAGTTGGTTAACAGATCGTCTATTTACAAACCGTCCTCAGTTGGCTCATTTTGCAGTCATACTTAGTGAAGTTTGATTTTGAATTAAGATGCAGATATAGATTTGACACTTTTTCAAGTTTGTAACTTCGCTGAATTTCTAAGATATGCCCATTTTTGATGGAGACAAACTTGGACCATGAGTAATGGAGAATGTGTTGTTGCACTTTACATATCAGCGAATGAAGTAATTGGATTGTATATCGTGATGTACAAAACCTCCTTGGTGTTGATTCCACTGACTATGAGATGAAGTTTGGATTTATTTTCCCCAAAAATATACATTCTTCAATTCCATTGGTAAAGATTATTTTTGACCTGTAAGTGAGATGACTATTCAACTCAACAAAAATATCATTCTGCTCTTTGATAACTCTTTTGAGGAAGGATTTCCTGGAGAAGGAACATGAAGCAAGTGATAGAGTGGACCATACTCTGGATGATTTTAAGACATAGTAGAGATAGCTTGAGAGGTTGTCGTCATTATTCTAGACACAGTTTCTACAGACTAGGATCTCAGTGTTACACGCAGACCTCCCTAGATAGTTCAAAATAGTGAGGAAGAAATTCCATTTACTAACCAGGATTTCATTACTTTATCTATAAGTATACACGAGTAAGGTGGGAACACGTAAGCTGGCCCAGTTCACAATCTTTTCATACTTCACATATAATTCATTGATGATGAAGATTGGCAAGTCAACGACCTATTTTACACCGAGAAAGATATTCAGAAAGTTTGTGTACATGATTGCATTGAAACACAGCTTCAAGTTCAAAAATGATGAAATCAAACAGGACAATTTTATGTATAAATGACAATTGCAAGTTTAACACATCTAATTTCTTTGTAGTTCACCGTTATGCACTTGAACATACTTTCTCAGTAAATATTCGCCGCAATAATCATAGACAAGCAAGTTCATAGGTTTTTGAAAGAAATATAATGAAGAAGTTTCAAGACCTAAGGACAATTGACAGACATGCAGATGTAATTCACAACATTCTTTGAGAGTTTGGGGTGGTTTTGAGCTACCAAACGCTAGAAGGCTAAAGAATGCACATTGGAGGATATAATGGGTAGAGTTATGCTAAACTAGTTATGTATTTTCATAATATGGGGAGAACTAATTCTAGTTCAACATTTTTTATTGAGACTGACTAAAGTCGACAACTGCTTCAAATACTTCTCATTATGTTCGGTGGAACATCCCTAAAAGAAAAATGTGAAGGTACTATTATTATAATTGTCGTGTGTCACAATATGAACATTAAAATTTTTGTCCTTGCATTTGAAATAGTAAATTTTAAGAATGATGAATCGATGAATTGTTTTTCACAAAGCTGAGGGGAGTAATAGGAGATATTAAGAATCTTGCTTTTGTATCTAGTCGAGGAAACAATATAAGAAATGGATCGATCTATATCATTGTTATCATATTTACCTTATACAAGACAACCTGAAGACCAAGTATCGAAAATTTAGGATTGTTTTGTTTAACATTAGGAGTGGACCCTGATAACCCAAGAATAACTAACCAAGAGGTGGGTGAATTGGTTTTTAAAACTTTTTCGACAATTAGTCTCAAACTTATTTAATTCACAAGATATAAATGCAAAGTATAATATGAGAAATAAATATGCAAATTCAATAACTTAATTCAAGTATGGATATGGCAAAATATAAATGAAAATTTAAAGTAAAGTGCACGAATGTAAAGATAACAAGCGAATTTAATAGGGTTCGATANCATCTAATTTCTTTGTAGTTCACCGTTATGCACTTGAACATACTTTCTCAGTAAATATTCGCCGCAATAATCATAGACAAGCAAGTTCATAGGTTTTTGAAAGAAATATAATGAAGAAGTTTCAAGACCTAAGGACAATTTACAGACATGCAGATGTAATTCACAACATTCTTTGAGAGTTTGGGGTGGTTTTGAGCTACCAAACGCTAGAAGGCTAAAGAATGCACATTGGAGGATATAATGGGTAGAGTTATGCTAAACTAGTTATGTATTTTCATAATATGGGGAGAACTAATTCTAGTTCAACATTTTTTATTGAGACTGACTAAAGTCGACAACTGCTTCAAATACTTCTCATTATGTTCGGTGGAACATCCCTAAAAGAAAAATGTGAAGGTACTATTATTATAATTGTCGTGTGTCACAATATGAACATTAAAATTTTTGTCCTTGCATTTGAAATAGTAAATTTTAAGAATGATGAATCGATGAATTGTTTTTCACAAAGCTGAGGGGAGTAATAGGAGATATTAAGAATCTTGCTTTTGTATCTAGTCGAGGAAACAATATAAGAAATGGATCGATCTATATCATTGTTATCATATTTACCTTATACAAGACAACCTGAAGACCAAGTATCGAAAATTTAGGATTGTTTTGTTTAACATTAGGAGTGGACCCTGATAACCCAAGAATAACTAACCAAGAGGTGGGTGAATTGGTTTTTAAAACTTTTTCGACAATTAGTCTCAAACTTATTTAATTCACAAGATATAAATGCAAAGTATAATATGAGAAATAAATATGCAAATTCAATAACTTAATTCAAGTATGGATATGACACAATATAAATGACAATTTAAAGTAAAGTGCACGAATGTAAAGATAACAAGGAAATTTAATGGGTTCGATACACAATGCGTTATACGTCCCCGTTACCAAGTTCTCCGTCACGAGTAAGGCCAAATACACTATAATAGTAACTTACAAACAAGGAGTACCAATCCTTAAGTGACTTACAATAAGGAGCACTTATCCTTAAGTGACTTACAATAAGGAGCACATATCCTTAACAATAATCGAGTTTTCACAAGGCTCTCGAAACCACCAAAATATAAATGGTAATTTTACAATTGAAATAACTCTCTTAACAAATGATATAATCAAGTCAAGTATTTAAAGAGTTAGGATAACATTTCAATAGATAGCAAGTACTAAAACTCAAGTGTTTTTATATCAAAGTTTGTATCTTTATATCAAAGTTTTCAACCTATGATCTCTCTTAACAAATAATACAAGTTAAATATGAAGAGAGATTTACACTTCAATTCAATATAAGTGTTGGCAAAGAAATTTTTTTATCAAGAATTGAAAGTAGATTAGATTGAAAAGTTTTCTTGCAAGGTAGAATCCTCGATAAAATAGATGAAACTAGTTTTAATCAAGCGAGAGATTCTTTGTAATAAATGAAATAAAATATATAATCAACTAAGTTCAATGATTTTCAATAAATAAAGTCTCTTAATTGCTCTTGTAGGTTAGTTGATATTGAATACAAAAGAGATGACTATTTATAGACCAAAAGATTGAAAATTAATCACTTTTGGTTGAGCAATTTTGGTCGACCGAAGTGTGTATATAGCCGTTGTAAAATTCAAACCGTTGGAGCTTTGGCTGACACTTAGGTCGATCAAACCGGTCGACCGAATTATGTTTCGGTGGAACAGACCGGTCGACCAAATTATACTTCAGTCGACCGAAGTACTTATCCCTTTGAAAAATAAATTCTTATGTCAAAAATGTTTATTTCTCCAAACTTATTATCATGTTAAAAACATCTTTATGCAAGTGATGAATTTATGAGGAATGGTTTGAGCTTAATGCATTTGCTAAAATTGATGAGTTATACTTTTATATATGAATCGAAGCAACTTCTAAAAATCTAATCTTCAAGGTTCTTGATCTCTTCGAGTCTCTTTTGATTATTTGTTCTTCAACGAATGACTATCTGAACCTTTGAGTGTTTAAGAAGATTTATTCATGAAAAGTTCAAGAAACAAGTCTTGTTAGAAATATAAGTGTATTGTTTGTTATAATCAAAACAAGTGGAGCTATATTGAATCATAGGTCAACAATTTCCTCTCTTTGATTATGACAAACAATATGTGATTTGTAATTATTTGTAGAGATACTCAAAATATTCCCCCTATCTTTTACACATTAATGGGAACCCAGTTTGTATTTATATAGCATAATGTTTAAAGACATGC
Organism: Fraxinus quadrangulata; assembly: GCA_903798255.1. Lineage (NCBI taxonomy): Eukaryota > Viridiplantae > Streptophyta > Magnoliopsida > Lamiales > Oleaceae > Fraxinus > Fraxinus quadrangulata. The sequence continues at coordinate 40,649 of CAIGRB010103711.1, read as the reverse complement.
ATTTCCATAATTCAAAAAATCACATTAGAAGTCACAATTCATTATGGCAATTCATAAGAAGTCATAGTTGAAGATATAATTCATAATGAGACAATTCATAATAGCAATCACATTTCCTTATCCCCATTTGTCATCATCAAAAAGAATGGGGACTTAAAAAAAACTCCCCCATAATTAAGGCATATGTGCAAGTTAGGAAAAATAAGTGAAATGTAATCAACAATTCATAACAAGTTATATAAATCATAGGTCATGACATAAGAATAGAAATAAGTTAGAAGTACGGTTCAAAGTGCATCAAACTAGATAATGTTTTTGAGAAGAAGTTTTGAATAAGTTAAAAATAAATAGAACAATAACAAGAAGAAACTTCAATCGTCTGCTGGTGGAGGAGGGCCTCGAGGACAAATTGAGTATATGTGTGCAAAGAAGGCCTCATGTGATAAGCTCATTTGCTCCATCAGATGCTCAAAAGCATCCATTCGACTAGTGACTGTAGTAGTAAGGGAATCAATTCGTCCATGTAGGATGTTGAATTGATCTTTGGACATTTGTCGGCCGGGAGTTGGTGCAACTTGTGGAATTGTAAGCTTTTGTCTTGGTCGATGAGAGCCTTCACCTTCACCTTCACCTTCACCTTCACCATCTCCAACACCATTACCATCATCCATTTCCTCCTTCGCCTCTTCTTCGGAGAATGGCCAAGTTGTAGGTCCCGAGGCATTGTCGAAGCCTTGAGTATGACACACCCATTGCTCGCCACCTTTAATGATTTTCATACGTTTAAAAGTGTCAAGGTTAATGACATTGGTGTGTGTTGGTTTCAGAATAGGCTCGTCATCTAATGGCACATTGAAGTGTTGAAAAAGTTTAGTAAGAAGCATGCCATAAAGTAGGCCTAAGACTCGAGGAGATGAGTGGACGTGCCGAATGTGTTTCAAGAAAATGTAAGAGAAATCCAATTGATGACCAACAAGAAGTGAATCAAGAATAAATAAATCAAGATGATGAACTGCTTCAAAGTGACCACTCCTAGGGACGATAATATGTGCAATCGCACGATGAAAAACTTTGCAGGGGATAGTGAGATAGTTTAGATTCAAAGTCATTTTAGTAGTCAATGGTCGCTGGGTGACACGACAACGTCTCAAGTTCGTTGTAGCCTTCAAACCTAACGGGATAATTTTAGACATAGGCATAGTTATCACATTCTTCTAACCCAAGTATTTCTCGAATAGTAGCCCTATCGAGTGTAATATATTTTTCCTTGATTGTGCATGTGACATGGTACGAAAAAAAAGAAGAAGAGAGATTTCGATAAAATTCTTGAATCAATCTAGGGTAGGCATTATCAGAGATCGAGATAACATTCTTCCACCCAATACCCTCAAAATACTCTTCTATTCTAAATGAAGGAGCTTGAAGATAAAAATCGAAGACATCAACGGACTTACCAATTAGGATAGGGCAATCGGTGAAATGGTCGGGCATGGGCGTGTCAACTTCAACATTCGACGAGCTTGCTTCTCCCTTCTTTGATTTCTTTTTCAAAGGCATGGTTAATTTGGATTTTTCGACCAAGAGTGAGAGAGATTTTTGGATCTTCAAACTTTTGGTGAGGAAATGAGTGAAAAATGATAGGAAATGTATGGGTAGTAAATCTTTGAAGTGGGTTAATGTTTTAAAAGATTTACCATGCATTTTTTAAGGAGAATCAAGATTTTCGAGTGTTGAAGCTAAAACCTAAATTTTTGAATTTTCTTGATAAAAATGGTGTAAAAACTTGAGATTTGATAAGAGAGTTTGATGAATGTGATAGATATGTTGAAATATTTGAATGATTTTGATGAAAAGAGTGAAATGTGTGTGATTTGAAGAGATAGGGTTTTAAATTGATGATTTGGGGATGAAATTTGATTTTTAAAGAAGCTGATTCGCGAGGTTTTCGGTCGATCAGATAGATTTTCGGTCGATCGAAAGTCTGCAGAAAATTTAAAGCCAGCTGTAATCACTTTCTGTTGATCATTGGTCAACCGAAATTCATGTTTCGGTCGATCATATGGTCGACCGAAGGTCTGTAGGAAAATTTTAGAGAGGCTACAGTACATTTCGGCTGACTGGATTCGGTTGACCGAAAATTCAAGAATTTCACATATAATTCCGTTTTGATCATCCATTTTAAACAAATTTAGCCACAAATTTCAGATTCATCGATAATACCTAAACCTCTACGAATATAAGAGAATCTATCGAGAGTAAGAAGTTTAGTAAGAATGACGGCCAATTGTTTATCGGTACTAACAAATTTTAAATAAATGTCACCTTTTTGCACATGATCTCTAAGAAAATGACGGCCAATTGTGTACGAGAGTGCAAGATGGGATTTTTAAACAAATTTATTGCACTAGTGTTATCACACATAATATGAGTATTTTCAAAAATTAAATGATAATCACTAAGGGTTTGTTTCATCCAAAGAGCTTGAGCACAACAATTAGCGGCCGAGATATATTCGGCTTTGGCGGTTGATAGTGCAACGAAATTTTGTTTCTTGCTAAATCATGATACAAAGGCAAAGCCTAGAAAGTGACAAGTTCCACTTGTGCTTTTTCAATCAATTGTGCAACCCGCCCAATCGGCATCCAAATAGCTAATAACGTCAATGTGTGTGCCATTGGGATACCAAAGTCCTAAAGTTCTAGTACCACATAGATATCTAAAAATTCGTTTCAAGGCACTTAGATATGATTCTTTAGGATTTGATTGAAATCTAGTACATAAGCAAACACTAAACATGATTACGGGTCCACTAGCAATTAAATAAAGAAGAGATCTGATCATACCTCGATATTTTGTTACGTCGATTGAAGTGTCGTGCTCATCTTTATCCAATTTGATTGATGAAGTCATTGGAGCATTCATCGGCTTCAAGTCTTCAAAATCGAATTTCTTGAGCATATCTATGATGTACTTTGTTTGACATATAAAGATGCCTTCATTAGTTTGTTTGATTTGAAGTCCAAGGCAGCATTCTCCCATCATACTGATTTCGANGGTTGACCGAAAATTCAAGAATTTCACATATAATTCCGTTTTGATCATACATTTTAAACAAATTTAGCCACAAATTTCAGATTCATCGATAATACCTAAACCTCTACGAATATAAGAGAATCTATCGAGAGTAAGAAGTTTAGTAAGAATGACGGCCAATTGTTTATCGGTACTAACAAATTTTAAATAAATGTCACCTTTTTGCACATGATCTCTAAGAAAATGACGGCCAATTGTGTACGAGAGTGCAAGATGGGATTTTTAAACAAATTTATTGCACTAGTGTTATCACACATAATATGAGTATTTTCAAAAATTAAATGATAATCACTAAGGGTTTGTTTCATCCAAAGAGCTTGAGCACAACAATTAGCGGCCGAGATATATTCGGCTTTGGCGGTTGATAGTGCAACGAAATTTTGTTTCTTGCTAAATCATGATGCAAAGGCAAAGCCTAGAAAGTGACAAGTTCCACTTGTGCTTTTTCAATCAATTGTGCAACCCGCTCAATCGGCATCCAAATAGCTAATAACGTCAATGTGTGTGCCATTGGGATACCAAAGTCCTAAAGTTCTAGTACCACATAGATATCTAAAAATTCGTTTCAAGGCACTTAGATATGATTCTTTAGGATTTGATTGAAATCTAGTACATAAGCAAACACTAAACATGATTACGGGTCCACTAGCAATTAAATAAAGAAGAGATCTGATCATACCTCGATATTTTGTTACGTCGATTGAAGTGTCGTGCTCATCTTTATCCAATTTGATTGATGAAGTCATTGGAGCATTCATCGGCTTCAAGTCTTCAAAATCGAATTTCTAGAGCATATCTATGATGTACTTTGTTTGACTAATGAAGATACCTTCATTAGTTTGTTTGATTTGAAGTCCAAGAAAAAACTTTAGTTCTCACATCATACTCATTTCAAATTCTTTGCTCATATACTTTGAAAACTCTTTACAAAGGAAAATATTAGTTACACCAAAAATAATATCATCAACATAAATTTGTACAATAATCATGTCATCCTTTTTTGCTTTGATAAAAAGTGTAGTATCTGCATTTCCCGTTTGAAAATCATTTGAGATAAGGAATTTACTCAATCTTTCATACCAAGTTCTAGGAGCTTGTTTCAAACCATATAGAGCTTTTCTAAGTTTAAACACATTTTCTGAAAATCTATGATTTTTGAAATCGGGAGGTTGCTTAACATAAACTTCTTCTTAAATAAAACCATTTAAAAATGCACTTTTTACATCCATTTGATAGAGTGTGAAACCTTTATAGCAAACAAAAGCAAGAAGCATGCGAATAGATTCTAATCTAGTAACCAGTGGAAAGGTTTCTTCGAAATCTATACCTTTTTCTTAATTGTAACCTTGGGCCACTAATCTAGCATTGTTACGGACAATTATACCATTTTCATCTCGTTTGTTTCGCAAAACCCATTACGTGCCAATAACGGTTTGATCATTTGGTCTATCAACTAAATCCTAAATATGATTTCTTTTAAATTGATTTAATTCTTCTTGCATTGCTAGAATCTAAAATTCATCAAATTCAACTTTTTTTGAAACTTTTTGGTTCAATTTGAGAAATGAAAGCGCAATTATTTGGAAAATTTGGTAGAATTTATAGTACTTACACTTTTGGAAGGATCACCGATTATGAGCTCCTTTGGATTAGAGGGAACAAACTTCCATTCGATGGGAAGTGTTGAATCATCTTTATTTTTGGAAGATTCTCCTTCTCTTTGTTGAGAAATTTGTTCTTCCAAATCTTTAACTTCAACATCTTTAGGATCTTCCTTATTTTGGTCTTTTAATGTTCATTTGCTCAAAAGGAATTTTCAAACCTACATCAATACCTTTCTCTTGATCAAAAGAATTAGTTTCATCAAATGTAACATGCATGGATTCTTCTACTACTAGAGTTCTTTTGTTGAAAACTCAATAAACTTTACTAGTAGGTGAATATTCAAGGAAGATTCCAACATCGAATTTTGAGTCAAATTTTTACAATTTTTCTTTTATATTTAGTATAAAACATTTACAATCAAAAACTTTAAAGTAACTAATATTGTGAATTCTATTTTTCCAAAACTCAAATGGAGTTTTCTTGTTCTTTTGACTTACCAAAACTCTATTCATAATGTAGCAAGCGATGATAACGGCTTTGGCCCAAACAACACCACCACCACCCAAACACCACTAAACCACCAAATCATCACACCGCCACTACCACCAACATCCATCCAACAACCAAAAAAATCATCATCCCCATGAACTATGCCGCTACAGCTACGATCTTCGCCGCAGCAGCAGCTATCTAGGCCGCTACAGGCGCGATCTGCAGTGCCCTCATAGCTTCATCGCCCTCACGTCACAGACCACCTAGAGAGGATGCAATCGAGGCGTCGATGTAGAAACCACCACTCCATTAGAACGGATCGAGGCGTTGCTCAAATCATAGTATAAAACAAAACTATAGATCCGATCGAGGCGGCTCTACAATCAAACGCCTCTTCGCGCAGAGGTCTAGGTGGGAAGCCTCATCGAGCATTCTATCAGCCTCATTGATGGTGGTGCCGGCGAGGTGGTGCCGTGGTGGTGGTGCCGGAGGGTGGCGACGGTAGGGATTGAGAGATAAAATGGGTGGATCAACAAGGGGAGAGAGAGAGAAAGGGAGAGAGAAAATGAAATAACTAGGGTTTGAAATTGGGTAGAATTGATTTAAATAAAAACTAATTTAAAAATGATTAATTAAAATGTGATTTATGTATTATTAAAGTTGACTCTGGATTTATGAAAATGGTAACTTAAAAACCTGTGTGGGTGTAATTTCCTCATATTTTTGCAACGTTTGTGAGTGTGAATTGGGTTTTCTTTGTGGGCTATCGGATTAGAATGTGATACTCTTTTAAATGGATCAGAAAATTGTATATAATTATAATTTTGCAACGTTTTATAATGGATCAGAAAATTGTATATAATCATATTTTTGCAACGTTTATAAAATGTTGCAAAAGGTTAGCCTATTTAACCTTATTAGCGACGTTTAACAAATGTTACGAAACGTCTTTATTAACAATACTTAACAAATGTTGCGAAAAGTTAGTCTACATAATCATATTAACAACATTTAATAAACGTTGCGATAATTTTACCTTTTTCCAACATTTATAAAACGTTGCAAAAAATATAAACCTTTTACAACATTAAACGAACGTTGCGGAAGGTTATATATCTAAGTATTAGCGACGGTCAGTAAATGTTATTATAGAATGATTTTTTAGCAACACCTGCTAAACATTGTTATACATAAAACTTTTGGCAACACTCAATAAACATTGTAAAATGTGACATTAGCAACATTTATTTAAAAAAATGTTACCAAATCTCAATTATGTTAACCAATTGCAACATTCACTTATTAGAATGTTGCGTTTGACACCTTTAACAACACTCAATTACCGAATATTGTCTTTTATGTGTTGTAAAACACCATTTTTGTTGTAGTGAAAGCAAATTTTTGCTTAAACATGACATATTAATAATGTGTTTTAAAGAAAATTTCTTCAAGAAATTGCAAAGAAATCCCGCCATGACATAAAACAATATGAACTCCTTATCAATAAATTCATAATAAAAAATTAACAAGAACATAAAATGGAATCTGGATCTGTCTCGTAGAGCTAGCATACTGCAAGATTATTGAGTTTGAATGCGAACAATTCAGAGATGAGAATGAAAAAATGGACTGATTTTCATGTCTCTTCAGATGATCAAAGAGATGAATATTTTTCCATGATCATAGGAGTGAGTCTATGTTTTTGCTTTATGAATATGATATTTTTTGGGCATTTCGAATAATATCATGTCTCATTCCTATTTTGACATTTTTCATTTCCAGGATTTTAGCCCCAATTAGGAAATAATTAAAACTAATATTAACATACAATGGATTCATCTTTTATTCCATGCAAAAGTTGTGTAGTTTTTCATATAGCATTCCAAAAAGAGGGTTTTAAATTTCATAGCTGATGTCTAATAGCTTGATGAGTAACGGCGAACTTTGTTAAGGATATATTGAATCTGCTGCAAATTTTGTAATGAAAATCAACATGAAAAATTGGTTGTATAAGAGGGATTAAGAAATTAATCATAAAGAGCAGGTAACCTGCCTAGAATTGTGTCCTCCATCAGAAAAAAAACCATTTCTTGTTTGCAGCCCGTCCCGTCCATTTTGACACATATATTGTACAGAGAACTTGCTAAATTTGTGTTTAATTTTTGGGGAATGTTGGATCATTTATAACCGCAGCTAGAAACAGTAGGTGGCAGTGCAAATGTATTAACGAGTTAAAGCATTCTCTAGAGGGAGATGACTAGAATTTCTCTTCTACTTTATTTTTATTTTATTTTCTGTTTGAGTTTGTTGGGTTAATTCTTTGTTGAAATATGATTTCTAACAAGTATAGACAAAGTTAATTATCAATAACCAAAACTAGAAATCGAATTAACCAAATGAAAATGCAAGAATAACATTTCCCTATTCAAATCGATGTTCGGAATCAAAGATAGATTAACGGGGTTCACATCAATGAACCCAAGGCAACGAGGTAACACCACAACTCAGTTGGACCCAAGAATCCCACTATAATCAACAAGAACAAGCCACATAATGCACGAAGAAAATGGACAAAGACGGCAACCACAAAGAGGCCGAAAACAGTGGGCAAATAGGGGCAAAAACGGGGCTATCGAATTAGCAGGGTACACATGCTAGCAGTGGTTGTTGAAAAGCTCAAGTAAAAAAGAAAGGGAACCAGAAAGGATCGGGAGCAGAGAGCAAATGAATCAGCAACCGTGTCTGTATCTTGTATATCTCTCAATGTGGACAAAAGTCCACTTTATATAGTGGCGTGGATAGGTCAAACAAGTGGGTCAAGTAAATATTAAATGGGTTGAGCCCTAATCACCCCTAATTACCACTTGTGAGATTCTTGGTCCGTCTTAGTTCCATGGGCCGCCAATTGTTACCTCGGGTCAATAGTTAAACAATATTCAATAATGGGCTCGAGGGCTATTGAATTCATTCAACCCGATTTTTCATCACCACCCCGGATTTGTTTGTATCAAACACCCAACAAATCTCCATCTTGATATCAAATACACTTGCAAAAAGAGAAAACAAATTTAGTAGTTGTACAATGTGATTTCAAACAATTGAAATGTCGCATACACCTTTACCAATGTTTAGAACTATAAGACCAGGATTAGATATGTACCTACTTAACTCACAATGAAAGCCAAATTAGATCTAGTGCACACCGTAAGTTACGTAACGAAGCCAATGACATTAGAATAAAGAACATTACTCATAAAGCCTTTTTTCATCATTAGTAGGTGATTGTTCTTTTGACAAAATAAAATGGTTTCCAAGAGGCACAGAAGCATGTTTGTAATTAAGCATGCCGAATTTCTTCAAAACTTTAATCACGAAAGGATTTTGATGCATATACAAGCAAGAATTTGAAATATCTCAATTAATCTCAATTCCAAAGATCCTCCTAACATGTCCTAGGTCATTCATGTCAAATTATTTCCCTAAATCTATTTTAATCTTGTTTACTACATTCATGTTAGATCCAATCAATAACAAGTCGTCTACATAAAATAACAAATACACACACACACACACACACTCTCTCTCTCTCTATTAGTGATGTGGTGCAAGTAATATAAATAATGGTCAAACTCACTCCTCTTGAAACAAATAGATAACACATAAGAATCAAAAATTTTATACCACTGACGTGTAGACTATTTTAGAGATTTCTTTAAAAACACACATGATTAGATTTAGACTTAGTTTCAAAACCTTTGGGCTAATTCATAAAAATCTTTTCATCAAGATCACATACAAAAATGCAAATTTGACATCAAGTTGTTCAAGTTCTCGATCATACTAAGCAACAAAAGCTAGAATGACCTTAATAGTAATGTACTTAACAACATGCGAAAAGATCTCATTATAATCTACCCATTCCTTCTGTGCGTAACTCTTGGTTACTAACCTGGCCTTATATTTCATAGGCTTAGTTCCCTATTTTATCTTATAGACTCATTTACAGCCCACTATGGATTTATCCTTAAGTTTAGGAACTAAATCCCAAGTTTGACTCTTCATAAGAGAGCTCATCTATTCTCTCATGGAACTTTGCCATTCCTCATTTTTTTCACTCCTCATAGCCAATTCATAGGTGTTTGGCTCCTTATCAACTAGTAATTGATAACTAGTGTAGGCTATGATATAATTAGACAATCTTTGGGATTCCCTAATTGGTCTCATCTCTTTATCTTTAGCTAGCTAGTAGTCAACTAGGGGGTTTGGGTCGATAGAATTGTTCTCAACAATTTCCTCATCAACTTTTATTTCTATGTTATGTTGATTTTGTATATTACTCTCCACCTTGCTCCAGGTATTGAGGATGTGGACACTCGCTCGCTCTACCTCTATTGGGGACTCTTCCCTAAAAATTTCTTGTTGCTCATCACTCTCTATGCAAAGCACCTCCGACTTATTAAATGTGACATCACGACTTATGATTATTCTCACACACATTTGGCTTCTATCCCACAATCTATATCGCTTAACTCTTTTGGGGTAGCCTAAGAATACACACTTCCTAACTTGAGGTTCTAGTTTTTCTCAATTTGATAAGAAAAACAGCACAACCGAAAGTCCTAAGCATAGAATAATTAGCATATTTACCGTACAATATCTCGTATAGAGTATCATCATTTAAAGCAGCAGTTGGAGTCATATTAGTCAAATAACATGCAGTCATAACATTTTTACTTAAAAAAGACTTAGGCATACCAGAACTTAACACCATACATCTAACTTTATCAAACAAAATGTAATCATAGTCCTATGTCTAGTGATACCAGTTTCATTACACAAATTATCAAATTCAGCATTACAAAACTGGAGATCATTATCAGTACGTAAATATTTTACTTTATTACCTATTTGGTTCTCTATCTTAACTTTCCAATTTTTAAATTCACATAAGTTTTTGATTTATTTTTCTGCAAATGAATCCGCACTCATCTGGAGGAATCATCAATAATAGATAGAAAATATTTATTATCACCAAAAGTGGGATTGTTCCCCGGACCCCATAAATCAGTATAAATATATTCTAACACTCTAGATATTTTGTGTGTACTAAATGCAAATGACATCCTACGATATTTACCAAACACACCATGATCGTAAAATAACATGTCGGACACCTAATTCTTACCAAACACACCCTTATCGTTAAGGTGCTTAAGTCCTTTAGCACTAACATTAGCTAACTTATTGTTCTACTCCAATGTGTGATCAGTGTTAGTAATGGTAGAACTTAAACCACCCATCACCTCAGCATGCGTGATGTATATGCCATCATTCCTAGCAACCCTAAATACTCTAAGTGCTTCCTTACATATTTTTAACATTCCATCACCAAGTGCAGCAGTCAAACCTGTGTGCTCCAACTTAACTACAGAAATTAGATTCGTATCCATGTGTGGAATGTACCTAACTTCTCTTAGTGTGTGCACAAAAATACTGTCAAATCTGACGGTCACACTACTAACATCCATGATCTTATATGCGACTCCACCCTACGCAACTGCATGTCTATGATCAAACTCGTGCAAATGATCAAACCACAATTTATTAGATATAATATGAAAAGATGCATCGGAGTCAAGAATCCACTCATGCACATAGGAGTTCATAGATAGGTTAATTTCAACTTGTTCTGTATTTAAGAGCATGTAAACCTTCCTAGATTCATCTTTTGGGACAACAACATTTGCCTCATTGGGTTCTCCAACCTCTTGATCTCTCAACTTATTTTTTTCTTTATAGCAGTCATTAATGAAGTCTCTTAGTTTCCCATAGCCGTAACATTTCCTTCCATTTGCCTTTCCATATGACTTAGATCTATCTCTTCACTTTTTTTTTTGCTTCCATTGTTTTGCCCCTTACCTGACAGCTACCCCTCATTTGGTGAATCTCTCTGGGTTTTCTCTCGTTTCTTTCAACTTTCATCTCCCTCTCTCCTTACTCTTTAGAGAATTGATGATTATTGGATGTAAGAGTCTCCATCATATATTTGATTGGATTCTCGATTTCCTTACAGTTATCAAGAATAACATTCAAAAGAATAATTGCTTTGCATTAATCAAAAACATTTTCATTATAATTTATAATATCTTGAACCAATTTACTGAAAAACGTCAAGATTGTTATCTAAATCTTTTGAAGGATCAATTTTGAAGGTGAAAAAACTTTCAACTAAGCAAAGTTTGTTGGGCATGGATTGAGTTGAATAAATCTATTCAAGCTTTTTTCCAAAATTTTTTGACAGAATCATATTTGTCAACTTTTCACAAAATAGAATCAGATAAGTACAAGATAATTTGATCCTCAATTACAATTGCAAAAGAAATGTTTCAATGGCTTTTGAAACTTTTTGTTGTGCTAAAATTCATTTCATCTTTTGTTACCAAATAGAAAAATCACCTTTACCGTTAAAGACACCTAAGTCAAAATGGTGCGCAAACATCTTAACATATAATATCGTAGTACGTAAAACAACCTTCACAGAGACAATCACACAAATGAAGTTTAGAAGTCACATATATGCGCCGATATAAATTCCCAAAAATTCGTGAAACTCTTGATCTCAAATTAATGGAATTTGTGAGAGGGTAATGTCAAATGTAATAATTTGCCGCAATCCCATTGTTCACCTTATACGATGACCTACTATTACAGAAAATTAAAAGGTTACAATCAATTTACCAGAGTGGACCTATCCATGGTGTATACAGATGAGAGATGAGAATTTTATCTAAAGATTCAAGTCCTTATTGCAAAATCAGCAGCAAAAGGATACAAGATAGCACACGTTCCAAATCATAGCAATTTCACAAATTCGATTTCACATATAGGCAGCCGAAGAACAGATTTCCAGTTGAGTCGCAACAATCCAATAGCTATGATACCAATTTGTTGAAATATGATTCCTAACAAATAGAGATAATCAAAAAGCAAAGTTATCAATAACCAAAACTAGAAATGGAATTAACCAAAAGAAAATGCAAGAATAACACTTCCCTATTCAAATCCATGTTCGAAATCAAAGATGAATTAATGGGGCTTAGATCAACCAATCCAACACAACAAAGTAACACAACAACTTAATTGGACTTAAGAATCCCACTAGAATCACCAAGAACAACCTGTAGAATGCAAAAAGAAAATAGGAAGAGACGGAAACCACAAAGAGGCTGAAAATAGTAGGCAAACTGGGGTAAAAACGGGGCTACCGAAGGTAAGGTAGCCAGTGACACATGCTGAAAGTGGTTACCAAAAAGCTCAAGTAAAAAGGCACAAAAAAGAGAACAACAAAGGATCGCGCACGGAGAGCAAAGAAAGCAGTAGTGTCTCTATCTTGTATATTTCTCAATGTGGACAAAAGTCTATTTTATACAGTGGCATAAATAGGTCAAACAAGTGGACCAAGTAAATATTAAATGTGTCGAGCCCTAATCGCCCCTAATTACCACTTGTGAGATTCTTGATTTGTCTTGGTTATATGGGTCGCCAATTGTTACCTCGGGTCAATCACTAAACAATGTTCAATAATGGGCTTGAGGTGTATTGAATTAATATGACCCGGCTTTTCATCACCATCCTGGTTTATTTGGTATCAAATACCTAACATTCTTAACTAAATTTTTGGTATGCTCTACAGTTTCTTCATGGAAGGATCCTCTAGATTAGAAAAATCACAGTACCAAACAAACAATCTACCTTGGGTGAGCCATAATCATAAGAGTCTAGACCCTTTCTTCATGCCATTGGATTGGCTTGTGTGTGAGATGAGAATTCCTTGATTATGACTACACACCCATGATGGTGTGTCATAGGCCCTTGGTTTGGGAACATGAGAACTCGTGAATAATTTTTTGAGTATTAGGATGACACTCTTAAAAGTTTGCTTATGTATCAAATTGGCTTAATATTTTCTCATGTAACCATATTCTTTCTTAGAGTTGAGATAAAGTGGATAGATGTGTGTAATACCTCGAATGTCACATTTCACACTTGACCAATATAATTCATATACTACTTGCTATTTACATCGTCATTGCATTTGTAGCAATAGTTCGAAATTGCTTTCTCTTATTATGGTGCATTTGATCCATATGTTAAGATCTCTATACATTGTTAGTCTTTGACTTTGTCGACCTAGGTGGTGAATCCTACATTGAGGTATGGTGGAAAATTAGGTTAATTGATAAGTTGGATATTGATTTGTTAAACATTTCTAATCTTGAAAGTGTGAAAATTATTATTGGTAAAATTACAAGTTTTTTATTCAGTTAATCAAGGTTACCTTTGTAATACCCGTACCTATGGCCTAATTTTATTAGTTTAGGTTTGGCTCGTTAAAAAAAAAAAAAAAAAGACAGGATTAATATGTTAGCCCGGTTAATTACTTGAAAGTCCATTATGTGACATTATAGCCCACACTTTTTCTTTTTGGACTTAAGCCTAAATAATTAAAATCTTATTTAATTTTAATTAAATAATGTAGATTATGTTTTAATTATATCTCTTTTGATTAGATTGAAATTTTAAATGATTGAGATAAAATCGAATTCCAATTAAGGTAATACTTTAATTTTATCCATATTTTATTTAATGTTAAAAGATAATTGAGATAATATTTCAACGTTATCTCTTTCAATTAAAATTGAAATATTAAATTATAAAGCTAATATTTTACTTTTATCTCTACTTTATTTAATTTTAGAAATTATGGAGATAATATTTTTTTGTTATTTTAAATTTGTTATCTTATCCCATTAGCTGAAATATGGTTAAGATGATGATAAGATTTTATCACTTTTAAAATTCAATTGAATTAGAGCTCTCAAAGCATGATGGCCCCTACAAATAGGAATTATATGTTCCCTTTTCACGTACATTCATTTCTCTGTGAAATACACACAAATACAAATATAGTATATTCTTTAGTATGTGGGTCAAAAGTTGAACTCCCAAATATTTTCTAGTATTTCTCTTATCATTTTCATGAGATATGGTAAGTGTATAAGTATTTTATGAGATTATATGCGTACGTTAAGTTTTTGAAACATTGATTATGAGGTCCTTTATGTATGATTTAACTTTGGACCGGAGTATAGTAGCGATACGTATGAAAATTTCATACCACCTATATTCGTTATAGATTTTCGTGTCTCACTATACAAGTATGTATGAAGTTCCTTAAATTCTATACAATATTAATCCATATACTTATATGCTTATTGAGATTTTATCTCACACCTCCCTTTTTCCCCCTTCAACAAATCAAAGGTTCGTGACAATCAATGCATGGGAAGGCTAGCAAAGTGACAATTGAAAGGAGACCCACCATGCACATGTCTATTTACTTAAGAACTTTACTTTTATTTACATCTCTAGAAGATTTATTTATTTGATGTCAAGACTTGATATTGTTTAATAAAGTTTTAAATTGTAGAAAAAAACAGCTTTTTTTCATATTCAAGATAAAGATTTAGTGGCACTCGAATCCTAGAACTCGAGTCTCATAGTTGGTATTAGAGCACAAGTTTTAAATCGGTTCCGTGGACATTTTTAAAAATGTGAACAGTGCATACTGTTCACATTTTAAAGAAAGAAATTAATTCTTTTAATATGTATATTTTTTAGTAGATTAGGTTAATATTTAATGTTTCGAATTTATATAAATAAAAAGGTCTTTATATAAGAATCAATAGGTGAAAAAAATGAATTTTAAAATGAGGCACTCTCCATGTCTTGATTACTCGAATCAAGTATATTTTAATTATATTTTTTTTATTTGTTCATATTTGTCATTTTATTTATGAAACATGCTTATTAAGTAGAGCATGAATTTCGTATATATAATGATTATAATTTCAAGAAAGCCTTTTAAGTAGGATGTGCTTCTTAAGAAATACCTAATAGAGAAAATTTATACTTTCGTTTCTACATATTGTTTGAGGTTTATTTATTTATTTATTTATTTTTTAATTTGTGTACGTAAAATTGAAAGACTTTTTGAAAAAACCTAAACTGTTAAAGGCGAGCTTGAATGGACATGAATTTGGATGGACCCAACCCACAACCTAATAGAACATTTGGATGCCATAGAGATGATCTACCGAGGGACAAGATTGAATGGACATGAATTTCATAGGGACGAGGCAGTTTTACACCTACTTAGTACCCTTAAGAATTAATAGAAGGATTTTGTTGAACGGATTGATGTAATGTTCGATCGTCGCCCAACTACTAATTGCTAGTCTTAGGGAAAGGTGGGCCATTTAATTGTGAGGATTACGATGATATTGAGAGGCATGAGGGGTATGAGCATGATCGTCGTGGTCGTCACCTATGTTATCCACCTCCTTACATCAGTCATCTAGATATACTAGAGGTTGATAATAAGGGTAACATTATAGATTACATCCCGATGTCTTCAACAAAAGAAAAGGACCCTGAGGAAAATAAAGAAGGAAGTGATGGGAGAAATTATTAGATTATAGTCATTGATATTATGAATTTTGCTTTTAAGTATAAGATTTTCCATTCTAGTATGGATGCTTGGTATACCTTGCGATCCTTTTTCATCTACAAATTTTCAAGAACTTATGAATAAATTATGTTATTGCTATCTTCTCGTTTAGTTTTTAATTTCCTTAATTATGTTTGATTCAAGGCTATGGCACCCCGAGGTAAAATAACAAACAATAGAAATGAACAACCCCAACAAACCTAACAACCTCAACCTATTGCGATCGACCCACAGTTTGCCCAGCAATTTCTGGCCATGATGCAAACTCTCACTCAAACTACGGTGTTGATGCCACCACCTCTTCGAAAGCTGATACCACCACCTATGCCACCACAACCTTAGCCACCTCAAGAAGTGGTAGTGGCACTAGAACCACCACTGTGATTGGTGGCAGTACAAACCTTTTGGAAGTAGAGGTCTGGCTAGTAAGCATAGAAAGAATCCTTGAACTCATTGACTATCCCAATCCTGGAAGGGTTATATGTGCAACATTTATGCTGCAAAAAGGTGCTAGACACTAGTGGGAGTCCACCACGAGGTCAAAGGTTCGTGGTCACATTTGGATGTAGAACGAGTTCAAGGAATCATTTTTAAAGAAGTATTATCCAATAAGTGTGTGAAGTCGAAAGGAAGCAAAGTTTCTCACATTGACATTGGGCTCAATGTTATTCATTGAATATGAGCATAAGTTTGAAGACTTATCTCATTATGTCCCTACTTTTGTGGACACAGAAGAAAAGAAGGTAAAACATTTCGAACAGGGTTTGAGGGATGATCTGAGATAGGCAGTGGTAGTGCTTGAACTGGGAATTTACCATGAGGTATTAGCAAAAGCATAGTTGGCAGATTTCAGAGCACTTACTGCTAGAGAGGATAAGTAGCAGTATGGGCAGTCAGAGAAACGAAAGTGGGTGGATAATAAAGGCAAAGGAAATCAGAACTCTTAAAGAAAGTTAAAGGAGATTCATCTCAAAATGGCAATAAGAGCTTTCCACTTTGTACCAAGTGCCAGAAGCACCATCAGGGAACTTGTCTTTTGGGAACGAATGTATGTATTCGGTATGGAGAATGAGGATGCATCGCCATATTTTGTCCTAAGAAAAAACAACTTGAGAACGGACAATAGAAACATGAGAATGTCTAAAATTAACAAGGGAATACATAGTAGAAACAGGGCAACACACAACATCAGTAGAGATATGCACCTAAGGGACAGACAAGGATCTTTGTAATAACAGAGTAGGAGGATGATCCAAATCGAAATATTTTGGCAGGTAACATCCTCATATCTGACTTATTAGCGTATGTATTGATAGATTTTGGCGCAACTCATTCTTTTATATCATTTGAATTCGTATATAAATTGGGTATAATGGTTGAATTTGCATGTTTTCCCATAGTAGTGTTTAGTTCCTCATGAAAAATATTAACACTGATCACGTGGTTAAAACAACAAGGATAGAAATTGATGGTAGATCATTGAAAATGGAGTTGTATGTGATAGACGTGAAAAAATTTGATGTGATTCTTAGGATGGACTGGCTATCCAAGAACCGCGTGAAAGTTCTTTGCTTTGAGAAAGAAATGGTCTTTCTAAGATCAAGAGAAGAGGAAACTCATTTATCTATTACTAGGAATGGACCCCTACCCCCACGTCATTTCTACAATGAAAGCACGACGAATCTTACAATTGAAAGATAGTTTAGGATTTCTAATGTTGGTGACAAAAAATGAGGAAAATAATGAATTGACAGTTAATGATGTTAGAGTGGTACAAAAATATTCAGAAGTTTTTCCTGGAGAATTGCTTGGTATGTCGCCAGAACGGGAGGTAGAGTTCAAGATCAATCTCACTCCTAGCTATGCACCCATCTCTAAGGCTCCTTATAGGATGGCACAGAAAGAGTTGCAAGAACTAAAAACACAGATAGAAGAATTATTAGAAAAAGGATTTACCCGGCCTAGTGTTTCACCATGGAGAGCACAAGTGCTGTTTGTTAAGAAGAAGGATAGCTCGATGAGAATGTGCATTGATTATAGGGAATTGAAACTTTAGGGACAGTGGTGTTCTCGAAGATTGACATGAGATCTGGTTACCATCAATTAATAATCAAGGTAAGTGACATCTCAAAGACAGCCTTTAGAACTCGGTATGGACAATACGAGTTCTTAGGTATGCCATTTCGCTTAACTAATGCTCCTAGAATCTTTATGGATTTGATAAATAGCGTATTCCACGAGTACCTTGATCGGTTTGTTATCTTGTTCATCGATGATATCCTGATCTACTCAAGAAGTAACAAGGAGCATGAATAGCACTTAAGGGTAGTACTGAAATCCTGAAGAAGGAGAAACTTTATGCCAAGTTCTAGAAATTTGAGTTTTGGTTGGAATAGGTAGCATTCCTTTGACATGTTGTCACAGCTCGAGGCATAAAGGTTGATCCAAACAAAGTGAAGGCGATGTTAAATTTTTTGAGGCCAACCAATGTAGGAGAAATTCGCAATTTTTTGAGCTTAGTAGGATATTATAGGAGGTTTATTGAAAGATTATCCAAGAAATTAGGACCACTGACACAATTAACACGAAAGGGTGCAAAGTTTGATTGGACAGATAAATGTGAACAGAGTTTTGAGGAAGTGAAATAGAAGCTAGTGAATGCTCCAATATTAACTATATCAGAAGGATCGAAAAATTTTGAGATTTACAATGATACCTCTAAACAGGGAATAGGATGTATCTTAATACAGTACGATAAAGTGGTTGCTTGCGCATCTAGACAATTGAAGTCATATGAGCAAAACTATCCTACGCACGACTTAGAACTTGCTACAATAGTCCATGTACTAAAAATTTAGAGCACTACCTTTATAGAGATAAGTGTGACATACAACCCACAAGAGTCTCAAGTACATCTTCACTCAGAAGATGTTGTACATGAGATAAAGAAGATGGCTTGAGTTGGTAAAAGATTATGATTGCAACATTTACTATCTCTCAGGAAGGCGAATATTGTAGCAAATGACTTGAGTCGTAAAGTGACAAGTAAAGTGGTAGCTTTGACCATGCAAGAGCCATTATGGAAGGAGTTCCAGAGATTAAGTCTCGAAAAGGTCACAACACCCCAAGTGCTATTGCTCGGATGGTAGCACCTTCGATTTGGCCAACAATCTGTGACAAGATTAAGGATTATCAGAAAGTCGATCTGTTGCTTGAATTCATTAAGTCAAAAATTGATACAAATAAGCAAAATGATTTTACAAATGATAATGACAAAATCTTGTACTATCAAGGATACTTGTGCGTACCTGACTTCAAGGAGTTGAAAAAAGAAATATTAGAAGAGACTCACTCCTCTCCTTATTCAATACATCAAGGAGGTACAAAGATGTGTTGAGACCTTAAGGCAGTATTTTAGTGGAAATGCATAAAGAGGGATATAGCTAAGTATGTCGAAAGGTGTTTAATATGTCAACAAGTGAAGGGTGAACACCAATGACCATCAGGGTTAATTGAACCGTTAATCTGGAGTGGAAGTAGGAGCATGTAACAATGGACATCGTGGCCGGTTTCCAAAGTCAACAAGGGGTAATGAGGCTATTTGGGCCATTGTGAATCGACTCGCCAAGTTGGCTCATTTCTTGTTGGTTGGAATGACATTCTCAATGGACTAGTTCGCACATTTGTATGTGAATGAGACAGTAAGGTTGCATGGTATACCCATTTCAATTGTATCAGATAGAAATCTAAGGTTCACATAAAACTTTTGGAAAAGCTTACACCAGCTATAGAAACTAAGCTAAAATTTAGTATGGCTTTTCACCCTCAAGTAGATGGTCAGTTTGAGCGAACGATTTGAACACTTGAAGATATGCTTGGAACATGTATCCTCGAGTTTGGAGGACATTGGGAGAAACATTTACCCTTGATAGAGTTCACATACAACAACAGCTATCACACCTCCATTGGTATGACACCATATGAAGCATTATATGGGATGAAGTGTAGATCACCAATTTATTGGGATGAGGTCGGTGAGCGAAAGATTTTGGATCCAGAGATCATTGAACAAATAGTGCAAGCTATTGAGAAAATTTAAACTAGTATGCAAATGGTCTAGGATAGAACGAAGAGTTATGCAAAATGAGTATTATGTTTTGGTAAGAAGCAAAAGTTGCGACCAATGTTCATTGGTCCATTTGAAATCTTGCAACATATTGGGAATGTCATGTATCAGTTGGATTTACCCCCAAAACTTTCAACTGTGCATGACATCTTCCATATGTCAATGCTTCGAAAGTACGTCCCTAATCCAAATCATGTGGTCAACCATCAGTCCAATGATTAACAACAGGGTTTGAGCTACGAGGAAGTGCCAATAAGGATCATTAATCAGACATTTCAAGCACTCGAGAATAAGGTGATCCCCATAGTAAAAGTACAATGGCACAATCACTCCGTCGAAGATGGAACTTGGGAGAAAGAGGTAGATATGCGACCTAAGTATCCACAACTCTTCTATGAATTTCAAGGTAAATTTCGAGGAAGAAATTTATTGTTAGGAGAGTAGATTTGAATACCCGTACCTATGGTCTAATTTTATTAATTTAGGTTTGGCCCGTTACAAAAAAAAAAAAAAAGACTCAATTAATATTTTAGCCCGATCAATTACTTGTAAGTCCATTATGTGAAATTATAGCCAACGCCTTTTCTTTTTGGGCTTAAGCCCAAGTTGTTAAAATCTTATTTAATTTTAATTAAATAATGGAGATAGTGTTTTGATTTTATCTCTTTTTGATTAGATTGAAATTTTAAATGATTGAGATAAAATCAAATTCCTATTAAGATAATACTTTAATTTTGTCTATATTTTTATTTAATGCAAAAAGATAATTGAGATAATGTTTCAATGTTATCTATTTCAATTAAAATTGAAATATTAAATTATAAAGTTAATATTTTGATGTTATCTCTACTTTATTTAATTTTAGAAATTGTGAAGATATTTTTTTTTTGTTATTTTAAATTCATTATTTTATCCCATTAGCCGAAATATGGTTAAGATGATGATAAGATTTTATCAGTTTTAATATTCAAAGTTCAATTGAATTAGAACTCTCAAAGCATGGTGGCTCCTGTAAATAGGTATCACATGTTCCCTTTTCAAGTACATTAATTTCTCTGTGAAATACACACAAAGACAAATATAGAATATTCTTTAGTACGTGGGTTTTTAGTACGTGGGTCCGGATTTGAAGTCCCCAATATATTCCAGTATTTATCTTATTATTGTCACAAGATACAATAAATGTATATGTATTTTATGGGATTATATGTGTATGTTAGGTTTTTGGAACATTGATTATGAGGTCCTTTATTTATGATTTAAGTTTAGACTGGAGTATATTAGTGATACGCATGAAAATTCCATACCACCTATGTTTGGTATAGATTTTCGTGTCTTACAAGTATGTATGAAATTCCTTAAATTATGTACAATATTAATCCATGTGCTTATATGCTTATTGAGATTTTATCTCACACCCCCTTTATCCCCTTTCAAGAAATTAAAGGTTCGTGGTAATCAAGGCATATGAAGGCTGGCAAAGTGACAATTGAAAGGAGACCCACCATGCACATATCTATTTACTTAAGAACTTTACTTTTATTTACATCTCTAGAAGATTTATTTATTTGATGTCAAAATAATAAAGTTTTAAGTTGTAGAAAAAAGTAGTAGTTTTTTTTTCATGTTCGAGATAAAGATTTAGTGGCACTCGATTCCTAGAACTCGGGTCATCACAACCTTAAACCCTAATTAAGTCTTTAATAAATTTGGGACATGAGGCATGAAATGTCATGATCACAATACAATAATATTGTTGACCTATGGATTATTAAAACCTCAAAGTTGTTATTATAAGAAACAATTTGGTCTTATTTACTAAAAAGTTGAATTCAAGTAATTATAGTCTTTTAACGCATACGATGGAAAATTGATCGATGGTCATCAAAAGATCAAAAGCTATCATCACAAATCGGACTCATGAAGGAAATTAAGATCAAATCACATTCAAAAACTTAAGAGCCAAATAGGATTCATGCTTTAAAAATTACTCATGTCGGTACTAGTAAACTAAAAAAAACCAAAATCAATCTTTTGGTTAAAGAATTCGAAAACTTTTTCATAAAACAAGATGAACTTATTATTGACATGATTACTCGTTTCACTGACATTGTTAATGACCTCAAAGGCTTTGATCGTAAATTTACTAATAATGAGCTTATAAGTAAAATACTTAGGTCACTATCAAAAGATTGGAGCTCATTAAGGATGTTGATACAGATTACCAAAGATATCAACTCATATCCATTAGAAAAAATTTATATGATTTTAATGACTTATGAGCTCAACAATATCGAAACTAAGGAGAAAACTAGGAAAAGCAAAGAAGAATCAAAGGAGCCTTCTAAGTGCCAAATTTCTTTAAAATTGGTAATTGAAGAAGGAATTACAAGTGAAAAAATGAGTGATGAAAAGCTTAATGATATAGTTCTTCTTCTCAAAAAAATGGAGAGGTTTTCGAAATAATCCAAGATTCCAAAATAAAGAAGTAAGAAAATTATTTGCTATGATTATGACAAACCTGGTCACAAAAGAACCAAGTGCCCAAACAAGAAGAGAGTATCAAGAAACGAGTAATCATGTCAATAACAGGAGCTTGACGATGATGATCACGATGAAAATGGTAGTCAAGAAGAAGTCGCCAACATGTGCTTCATGGCATTCTAAGATGAGGTAAATTATATTAGAAAAATGTTCATATGATGATTTATCTACCTCATATGATGAAATTATTAAGGAATTTGAAAAGTTTGCCTTAAATCACTCCATTCTTAAAAAGAAACACTATTCGTTGAAAAATAAATTGAAGAAAATTTTAGAAACTCAAAAGGATTTCAAAAAGAAAAATGTTGATTATGATTCTTTGATTGAAGAGAATTCTTCTTTAAAAGAAAAAGTTGAAGATCTAACTAAAGTTATTTACAAATTCACTCAAAGCAAGAAAAACTTTGATTTAATGCTTGGTGATCAAAAGTACGTTTTTGACAAAGGGGGAGTTGGATATAAACCATTCTTGAAACAAAAATCTTTCAAATATTTATTTGTCAAAGCATCAAACTCCTCTCTTTCAAACACTAAATGTAGTTTTTGCAATAAAGATGGACATATTGTCTTTAACTGTCTAATAAAAAAGATGCTACACTTTGAAAGTAAGAACAAGTGGATTTAAGAATCCACTAAAATTAACTACCAGCGACCCAAACTTATATAGGTATCAACGATCAAAAATTAAATTATTTTTATAGGTACCAAAAAATATAAAGAGTGAATGGTTCTTGGATAGTGGATGTTGAAAACATATGACCGAAGATAAAAATGTTACTATTAAACTTCAAAAAGAATGATGGGGGTCATGCCACATTTGGAGATAATGCAAAAGGAAAAATCATTTATGATTCATTGTACAAAGAAAATTATTCTTTAAAAGAAAATGTTGAAAATTTGACAAAAGTTGTTTTTAAATTCACTCAAGGGAAGAAGAACTTTTATTTAATGCTCAGTGATAAAAAAAATGTATTTTTGATAAAGGATGAATTGTATATAAACCATTTTTGAAAGAAAAATCTCTCAAGAATTTACTTGTCAAAGCCTCAAATACAATTTCCTCAAAAACTACTTGTAGCTTTTGCAATAAGGATAGACATATTGCCTACAAGTACCTTACCAAAAAGAAACTACACTTTGAAAACATGTGGACTCGTGAACTACCAAGGACCCAAGCTTGTGTGGTTACCAAAAATCAAAAGTTGAATTATTTTTGTAGGTACCAAAGAAGATGACTAGCAAATGGTTCTTAGATAGCAGGTGTTCAAAGCACATGACTGGAGATAGAACTTTACTATCAAATTTCGAAAAGAAGGATGAAGGTCATGTGTTGTTTGGAGACAATGCAAAAGGAAAAATCATTGGAATTGGAAACATTGATAATCATTCTTCTCCTTCAATTGAAAATGTTTTATTAGTCAATTATATGATAAAGGATATCATATAAAATTTGATTATTCCAAATGCCTTATTAAGGTGCTACATCAAAAGGGGTGATATTTATAGGAAGCCGAAATAAAGATATTTATCACTAATATCGAATTTGAAAGTAATGAAAAATACTTATCAAGTTTAAAAGAGGATACTTGTTTGTGACATAGGAGATTACGTCATGTTACCATGGATCTTCTAAACAAAATCTCTAAAAATTATTTTGGGAAACAAGTAAAAAGCTCTTTTAAATCTAAACTACACTCTTCATCTACAAAATCGCTACAACTTCTCCACATGGACCTTTTTGGACCATCTAGAACCGCTAGCTTAGGTGGTAAACATTATGCATTCATTATTGCCAATGTCTTTTCTAGATTTACTTGGGTCCTATTTTTAAATATAAAAGAAGAAGCTTTGAATATATTTAAACATTTTTGTAGAAATGTTCAAAATGAAAAATGATACTCCATTACAACTATTAGAAGTGATCACGGTGGAGAACTTGGTAATATTGCCATTGATAATTTTTGTAATGAAAATGGATATGAACACAATTTCTCGGCTCCTAAAACTCCGCAACAAAATGGTGTAGTAGAAAGGAAGAATCATACATTATAAGAAATGGCTAGAACTATACTTAATGAAAATAGCTTACCAAAATACTTTTGGGTCAAAGCCGTTAATACTGTTTGCTACATTGTTAATAAAGTTTTAGTTAGTCGAAAGAAAACTAAAACTCCCTATGATCTTTGAAAAAAATAAAATTCCAAATATCGGTTACTTCAAGGTGTTTGGTTGCAAATGCTTTATTTTAAACACAAAAGAGAATGTGAGAAAATTTGATTGAAAATCCAATATTGGAATCTTTCTAGGATATTCATCAACCAACAAAACTTATAGAGTATCTAACAAAAGAACTTTAGTCGATGAAAAATCGATGCACATTACTTTTGATAAAAGTAATCATCTTGATCATGAGAAAGGTATTGCCAATGATGTAAGGTTGGAAATTCCTTTCAAACAAATGAATATTCAAGATCAAAACAAGAAAGATCCAATAGATGAACACAAGGAAGAAGCAAATGTTCAACAAAGTGAAATAAAACCTTCCGAAGTGTCAAATGATCCTACTCTACCAAAAGCATGGAGGTTTGTTCCTTCTCATCCAAAAGAACTAATTATTAACGATCCATCCAAATGTATAACTACTAGAGCTTCTACAAAAAAATCATCTTAATAGTTGTGCTTTCATCTTACAAATGAAACCAAAAAACTTCAAAAAAGTCGTGATTGATGAATTTTGGATTCTAGCTATGCAGGAAGAACTAAATCAATTTGAAAGAAATCTTGTTTGGAATTTAGTCGCTAGACCAAATGATCAAACCGTTATCGATACAAAGTGGATTTTTAGAAATAAAAGAGATGAAAATCGAATAATTGTGTATAACAAGGCTAGATTAGTGGTCCAATATTATAATCAAGAAGAAGGCATTGATTTTTGGAAAACTTTTACACCGGTTGCTAGATTTGAATCCATCCGAATGCTTCTTGCATTTGCTTTCCATAAAGGATTAACTTTTTATCAAATAGATATCAAAAGTATATTTCTAAATAGGTATATTCAAGAGGAAGATTATGTAGAGCAACCCCCCGATTTTAAATATCACAAGTATCCGAATCATGTTTTTAAACTTAGAGAAGCTCTTTATGGTTTAAAACAATTTTCTAATAGGAAATTTCTAATTTCAAACGGTTTTCAATAGGAAAAGCAAATACTACCCTTTTTATCAAAACCAAAAAGGATGACATCATAATTGTTCAAATTTATGTTGACGATATTATTTTTGATGTGACTGATATCTCTCTATGTGAAGAATTTTCTATATGTATGAGCAAGGAGTTTGAAACGAGTATGATGGGAGACCTAACATTATTTCTTAGACTCCAAATTAGACAAACTAATGATAGGATATTCATTAGTCAACATAAGTATATACTGGACATGCTTAAGATGTTTGAAATGGAAGACTTGAATCCAATGAACACTCCTATGAGCACATCCATAAAATTGGATAAAGATGATCAAGGTACTTCCATTGATGTAACTAAATATCGAGGTATGATTGGATCCCTTCTTTACTTAACCGCAAGTAGACCGGATATTATATTCAGTGTGTGTTTATGCACTAGATTTCAATCAAATCCTAAAGAATCGCACCTTAGTACCGTAAAAAAAGTTTTTAGATATCTTAATGGTACTCGAACCTTAGGCCTTTGGTATCCAAATAGCACACACATCGACTTACTTAGCTATTCGGATACCGATTGGGCCGGTTGAACCATTTATCGCAAAAGTACTAGAGGAACATGTCATTTTTTAGGCTTTGTACTTGTGCCATGGTTTAGTAAGAAACAAAACTTCGTTGCGTTATCTACCGTCGAAGTCGTGTATATCTCGGCCGCTAGTTGTTGTGTACAAACATTATGAATGAAACAAACCCTTAGTTATAATAACTTATCATTTAATCATATACCTATCATGTGTGATAACATTAGTGCCATAAACTTATTAAAAAATTCCATCTTGTACTCTCGAACCAAGCACATTGAGATTAGACATCAATTCCTAAGAGATCATGCACAAAAAGGGGATATTGTATTGGAATTTATAAATATGGAAAATCAATTGACTGACATTTTCACTAAACATCTAATGCTTAATCGTTTCTCACATATTCGAAGAGGTTTAGGGATTATTGATGAGTTCGAAATGCATAGCTAAATTATATTCATACTACGTGTTATTACTTGATTTTTTTTATGTTTGGTTTAGTATATTTGAAAAAAAAATAATAACCGGACATCTGGTCAACTGGAAGTTGTCATCTGGAAAACTAGAAAGTTTGGCTTGAAAAAAAAAAGGGTCCGGTCAAACGGACAGTCCCGCGATCGACCGGACTGTCGGGATTTCCTATGTTTTAAACTCTTTCGTCCCTCATTTTTCACTCATCTCTCTCACTTTTCTTCTTCTTCTCCATAGATCTACCTCCAAATTTACCATATCCACCATTAATCTTCAAGATCTCACCAAGATTTCGAAAATCCATCACTTTTTCTCTTCGAAACTCTTTAAATCCCCATCTTTCTTGCACTACAACTTTAGTTTCTTTCACTTTGACGGTCGAACACCTTCTAAATTTTTCTTCTTCCATTTTTTAGCATGCTAAGGGTCAAAATACCGGGGAAGAAACCAAGGAGGGAGAGGTTGCCAATTTCTACACTGGAGGACAAACCCGAGGTACCGAAAATTTTGATAAAGCACCCATCCTTATAGGTATGACCGTAAATTTTGCGGATTTTACTCTTCAAGCACCTATATTTCATGTAGAAGAATTATTCATAAGTATTGATTGGGTCTCGATTGCATCTATGGAAGAAACTGCCCATCCTAAGCTTATGAAAGATTTTACAAAATTATGGTTTATACTTCTCGTATAGGTAGCATTTCTTGTTTTCTAAAAGGAAAAAGGATTACAATTACCAAAACTCGTGGATGTTCTCTCCTTGAGCTCGAAGAATGTCCGAATCAAGTGCTTTGTCATATGGCTCACCCAACTTTTAACGATTAGAATCCTATCATTGCATGTCGTCGAGTAACCCGACAAAATTTTGAACATCCGATAAAACTTAGTTCAAACCGACTCATTTTACCTTGTAAAGTTTTACACATTATCATTGCTCACATTATCCTTCCAAGAAATGGACATCTTGACAAAATTACTCACTTTGACCTATTCATTCTTGATTCCCTAGGCGAAAATTAGATTTTTCAATAATTATCATTAGTCACATGAAAATTGTCCACTTCGCTCATCGCATCAAGGCTTTACCCTTCGGCATGCTTCTTACTAAAATTTTGAAACATTTTGAAATCTCTTTAAATGACGAGGTCTTCGTTTCACTCCGTCCCACCAACATTATCAATACTTATACTCTTAAACGCATGCAAATTGTCAAGGATAATGGGCAATTCGTGGCCCATACTAAGGGATTAGATCCGAACTCGAGACCTTCAACTTTACCTTTGAAGGAAATGAAAAAGATATAGGTAATGATCGTGAGGAAGACATACCTCAGGTTCCTAGTCCTCATCATGACATCCCGGGATCTAGTATTCCTCCACCTTCTGGTAGTTTTATTTTAACCGAGGATCACTACAATTTCCTCAACGGACACATCGATTCACTTACATCCTTCATCAATGGGCTTGGCGGGATGCTTCATCGTATGCAAGTTCAACAAGATGCAATACAAGCTCAACAATCGATGATGCACGCTTAGCACGATGCCTTTTATACTTAATACAACGCTTAACAGGAGGCAATGCATGCTCAAAAAAATGTCTTTTATGCTCGATTGCACTCTTTCCACCACCGCCTCCTCCGGAGTATTAGATGTGACTTTATGCATATGTATTTTAGTCCTTATATTGATCTAACCTCTTTGTATCCTTACCTTTCGTAAACTTAAGCTTTTGACTTTCATATGTATGCGATATCCTAGATTTTGCATTTTTTTTGGGCTTTATGTGCTTACTTAAGGGGGAAAACTTGTATTGTTTCTTATGGTTGTGTTTTAATCCTAAATGCTATATCTTTGTTTATGACAAAAGGGAAAAATATATGAGATGATATGCTTGATGAAAATGTGATGATCGAAAATATTTGCCTTGATAAACATATGTTTTAAAGTAAATGGCTATTGGCTTGTAAAAAAATAGGAGGAATACATGGATTACATTCAAAATTTAAGATATATATTTCTTATCAATTGTTCAATATTACTTTACAAATCATCTTGTTTGTCATAATAAAAAATGGGGAAAATTATTGACCTATGGTTTATTAAAATCTCAAAGTTTTGATTATAACAAATAATTTAATCTTGTTTACTAACAAGTTGAATTCAAGTAATTATAGTCTTTCAATGCATACAATGAAAAAATGATCGATGGTCGTCAAAAGATCGAAAGCTATCATCAAAAATCGGAGTCGTGAAGAAAGTCAAGATCGAGGTCACATTCAAGAACTTAAGAGCCAAATTTCGGAGCATGATCAAATACTTTATTTCTTAGCTAAAGTGTAAAGGTACAATAAATGACAATGAATGCTTAAACTCAGAACCCTTCCATACATTAAAAATATTTTTTGTGCATTAAAAGTCATTCGAATACAATGATTTGATCAAATGTAAAAATAACTTTTAAAAATAATATTTGGACTTGAAAAATACTTTTTATCTTGAAAAATTAGTTAAAAAATACTCTCCAAAAGTCCATGCCTTCAAAACCTTCAAATTGGAACAAACGGGGTCAAAACGTAAAAAATGCCGAACTGCTCGACGGTCAACCTAGAATTTTCAACGGTCCAAAATTGACCGTTCTGACCTCTAATTTTTCTATACAAACAGCTATATTGGTCATCCAGACAAGAAATAGTCGACCAGACGTGGTCATCCGAACTCCCATTTTTTTTTTTATTTTTTGAACTCTATAAATACCTTTACTTCTTGCATTCAAAACATATACTTCAAAAGCATTAAAGTGAGAATTATTTGAGCAAAAGTTATTTGAGCTTACATCTTTTTAATTCTTCAAACATTTACTTTGAAAAATTTGGATTGATTGAATCAACTTTTGAAAATCATCTTTTTCATTAAAGTTATCTAATCTAACACTTGAGCTTCATTTATTACTATTTATTTATATGTTAGCCTATTTATCTCTTTATACTTAATTTGTGTATATTATTTATTAAGAGAGAAGATCCAAATTATAAAATCATTCATCTTTAAATTAGTGGGTCATATTGAGATCCCTTAAAACTCAATATTATATAAAAATCGATGTTCATTATTTGTAAGTCATTGAAAGCGTTGTAAAGGGTTGGATTGCATCATAAGTCAATCAATATAGTGAAAAGACATTACTCGTACCGAAGAGCTTGGTAACAGAGGGCATATATCATTTCTTTGAATCAAACCTCCACAATTATATTGTTTGCATCCTCTGTTGCCTTTTACTTATCGCATTTATATTTGCGCTTATTATTTGAAATGATCTATTTAGTCTTTATTTGCTTAAATTTAGATTAATTTTTCGAAAAAACTTTTAAAAACCAATTCACCCCCCCAGCCCCCCTAGTTAGTTATCCTTGAGCTATCAAATATAAGGTTCATGTGATGCGATGTTATAAATATTGAAGTGCAATTGTTGAACTCGGTCGAGAATCGGGTGTTAATCGGGTAAGTAATTGAATGAATGGTTAAAGAATTAGCTCTATAAGATATTTTGGGATCTTAGGGCAAGTAAAATAGGTTATAAAAACAATAAAATAGGTCAATGACACTTGATTTATACCTACAAATGTAGGTGTAAAATCATATTTTTACTGCAAAAAACACCTCATGCTTGAGCTACTTGTCATGTTATAGCCAATTTCTTCATTCCTAAGCATTATGCACGACTTAAGCTCCTTAAAGACTTCATATATATCTCCTATATAAGATATTAACTCCTTCAACTTATCCCCAATTGATTCCAAGTGAAAAAGAAAGTAAAAGAACCAAAGAGAAATAGAAAACAAAAGGCTAGAATTGGAAGTTCTGGGCAGCTGAGTTGGTTCATTGTTTTGAGGTTTGTCTTTATTATTTTTTAGGGTTTTATAACCTCTTGAACCTCTGGATTTTTTCAGATCATGTTGGGGTGTTTTGATGATTTTATGATGGTAAAAATAATTGTAATTGATTACAAGAACTTGAATGAACTCAACATGGATAGAGATTTGATGGTTGCTAGATTTTGAGGAATTAACCTTTGATTTTGAATAATACCTTGGGTATAACTTGTACCTATCATTATGAATGTTTTTATGTAAGTGTTAAAAATATATAAATGATTTCTAATAGCTTAGATCTGATTGGTGCATGCTAATACAATGGAAACTGAAAACAGTCATAGGGAGATTGCCTGATTTGGTGTTCTGTAAAAATGACTGAACTTGCGGCTGAAAATCCTATACTTGCGGTAAATATGTGGCATGAATACCTTCATATACATGTTATATAAGTGTGATAAAAAGAATGATTCAAGGTGGCTAAGAGTGTGAAAAGATGAATGAAACTAGATCGGGCAGCAACTAAAACTCAAAAACAGATTCTGTCCAATTTGAGAATTTTCATAGTTTCAACCTTCACAAGTCCAATAATCACCTCTAAAGCTTGGAGAATTGATTTAGATAAATGTTAGATCATTAATGATACAATTACATGATGTTTGGATACAATGTTGTTAGAAAATAGTGGGGTAATAGGGCAGTTTTGGAATGCAACTAGTAACTTTAAGTTCTAATGTTATCTAAATTATATTGGCATCCATGGTTGTAGTGCAAGATTGTGTGTCTCAATCTTATGAAATCTCACACACACACAAAGGCAAAATCCATTTACAACTATGATGCAAGAACATAATATTTGTGCAATTCTATAGAATATTGTCGTAACATTTATATAACCTTAGTAGGAGTTCGTTGTATATCATATGACGGTTACAATGAATGAGCATATGCCTTCGAAATATATTGATTGAGTATGCATTCACGAGAATTTTGACGTACATGCATGACATATGTCAATCGTTAAATATTTAGCATGCACGACACAATTGGAAAAATGAATTTACATTATAAAATGTTTTTATTAACTACTACTAAGGCACCAAGGCATGTGAGGTATGCTTATATGATATGTTTTGGTATTGCGGGTGAGATTTTTTGGGTGATCGTAAGGGTAGAAAGGAGATGTGCCTTTGGTGATCACATGAGCGTATACCATTCAACTGTACGCTTGCAACATTATGATCATTGGC
Source organism: Fraxinus quadrangulata (assembly GCA_903798255.1). Lineage (NCBI taxonomy): Eukaryota > Viridiplantae > Streptophyta > Magnoliopsida > Lamiales > Oleaceae > Fraxinus > Fraxinus quadrangulata. Next base: position 8,861 of record CAIGRB010103711.1, on the reverse strand, counting down.
GCCGTGGGTGGAATACTTTTAGGTGATCATAGGGGTAGATAGGTGTCTCATAGCATGCATGATTTTTTACTTATTCAGTATTAGCTTAAGTAATTCTTGCATTGTAGGTGAGTATGGAATTTCATAGAAGGCATGGATAGCTATGAAGTTCTTACGGGATTCTGAAGTTTGATATACCTGGATGACAACCAATAGGGTTATTTTGTAGGATGTTGTTTTGTTCTTATAATCTGTTGTATTATATTTTTGGGAATCCTGTATTGTCTATGTATAAATTTTGAAATGGTATGATAGATACTTTTGTAACCTCGACGTAAATATGTTGAAATTTGGTTATATAGTTTGTCTTAATATGCTGTTTGAACATTATAAGTGATCAGGTGAGAATATATAAGAATCTTATTATGAAGATGTTTATTTCACTTTATCATATTAAAAAAAAAAAAGTGCAATCGTATGTCTAAGTTGAGTTGTCAAATTTTTATTTCTATACAGGTGAGTGTATAGTTATCTATATAAATGAGGCGTTACATGAGAGGAAAAAAAGAACTGTAAAACTCTCAACTATATCGAGTAGCTCTCTAGAGTGAACTACTCCAAATTTTGTGTACTTGTTTCCTTTCGGTTTCCTCTATTTGTATTGTTATCATTGCTCTTGATGAAATCCATTTGTTTTGGGTTCAAGAACATAACTATACTCATTTTAAAATATATTCTAGAACTTCATTTATCCTTTAAAAGAAAAATAAATAAATAAATAAATCTTCAAACATGGTGCAAATAGACATGTGCATTATCGTTAAATTTAAGAAACCTTGTTTTTAACTAGTAAGTTATTTCTACTTACTGTTGAGCCTTTATACAATCGCCTTCAATCTGTATCGATATTTGTTTTCAATGATTGATATATAACGAACACTATAAAAATATCATGGATGTTAAAATTCAATTTTACTTGATACACATCATGATTGACAATTTTTTTGACAGTGTTCCACAAAGTTTTGCCATTGATTTTAACAATAATTAAAAATCAATGACCTCGAATAGTATCTCACTGATAGCTTAACCACCCCACCTTCCCAAATAAGAAAGCCTTCTTCGTCTTTAACAGGAATGATTCAAACCAACCCAATTCAAGAACAATGAAACTTCATAAGATCTTCATGTCCAGGAGCATGTAATTCGCGTTTTCACAAACACGTCCATTTCGCGAAGTAAATTGGATATTTCCATGCTTTGACGGTCCAGTCGACTCCTTTTATATTGACATACTCTGCTTGTTTTTAGAGTAATAATTCGATTTCCCTAGCTTCAACATGAAAAAGAACCATGCACTTCTACAACATATATACTATAATATCTTTAAATTCAACTCAATTTTTTTACTAAAAGATTGGGCAAAGTCATATAAAAACCCATAATTTTTCTCCACATCGACGGGGTAAAATATAATAATTCAGATTTCATAAAATTCATGCTTGCAAATAATTAAACATTTTTCATCTCCAAATAAATAATAAAAAATATATTTCATTTCGCATAAATAGTAAGCATAACCCAAATATTACCTCCCATCAAATCACCTTTTCAAAAAATTCTAGACGTTCTAAACATACAAACAAAAAATGCAAAATGTATATCATAGCACATAACATACACATACGTACTTAAAAATGTGAATAAAAACTTATTCTTCCAATTTATTAGAAACATTAACGTTTCAGAAATGCACGTACACTACTTTTTCTAGCAAAAATTCTAACACAAGAAAGTCAAAATAATATATTATCATGAATGCTTTAACATTCTAACACAAATTTCAAAAGAGATCAAATAATAACAAAGTAGCAAAAAAATTCGTCCATTCTTCATTTACGATTGTAGAAACCCCAAAAATAGTATACTAAATAACACAATGTACCAAATATCAACATGTAAATTAATTACATGAATGTACCAAATATCAACATGTAAATTAATTACATGAACCTCATATAGATAGGTCGTATCCCCATCTCTAAAACATTAAAACAAAGAACACACTTTTGCAATGCGCATAAGACGTTCTTGGCTAATTCCAGGAGATACAAAGATGGTTCAGTTCATTCAGAGTGGCCATACAAGATTAGGATGATGATGAACAATGAAAATATGGCCCTAACAAGATAGTAAACCAACAAGGATGAGGTTAAGACCTTATATTTCTACACATATCTTGCACGTGCCCCATCCTAAGCATTTAATCACCTGTCGAACTTTCTTTTTTCCACATATTCACGCAAGATTTAAAGCCAAGTGATTTTTTCTAACAGGCTCAAGAAACCCTTGAGGTTTCCATCGTTTCAATTAAGAGGATGTAGGAGGCTTGACGTTTGGAGCAACATCATGGCATTTTTACTAAACCATTATACACTTAAATACCTATGAGTGGTGACTACAAATAGAAGCAAAGGTGAGGATTGGGATCACAATTTCAATCATGCATTCCCTTAAAAGCCATGTAGTCCGGTTCTCTTGTTCGAATGGGTTTATAGGAAATACTTCCACCCCATCCTTCTGCAATAGGTTGCTGAGTTCCACCCCAGCCTTCATCACGCTCCCAACCCCAACTTCCTGTGACTAGTTGCTGAGTTCTGCCCCAGCCTTCAGCATGCAACCCACCCCAACCTCCTGCAATGGGTTGCTGAGTTCCCCCCCAGCCTTCGGCACGCACCCAATCCCGACCTGCAATTGATTGCCGAGTTCCTCCCCAGCCTTCAGCACGAACCCGATCCTGACCTCCTACAACAGGTTCCCGAGTTCTTCCCCAGCCTTCAGCATGGGCCTCATCCCAACTTCCTGCAATGGGTTCTCTAGCTCTACCCCAACCTCGTGCATCAGGTTCTCGAGTTCCACCCCAACCTCCTGCAATGGGTTCTTGAGTTCTACCCCAGCCTTTGGCATGGACCCCACCTTGATGGCCTGCAACGGAGTGCTGAGTTCCACCCCAACCTCCCATAAGTTGCTGACCATTTCTGGGATCAGTAGGCATAGAGTATTTAGTACCTTCCCAACTATCACTAGGCATCTCTCTCCAATCTTCTGTAGTCTGAATCTTTTTCGTCCAACGAGTCTCAAATGGCATAGCTCGCTCGACTTGTCCCCATCTCCTTGAAGATATTCCTGCCCAACCCTGCATGGAGGCTATTCTCTTTGTAGAGAGAGGGTCGAGAGGCATAGCTTGCCTTTTTGCGTCCTCTTCTTCCCTGTTTCTATTTCTTTTCCTCTGGTTCGATGGAGAGGGAATGCTAGGCAACGATGCAATTTGGTGAGAATTTGAAGTACCTATTCGACGTAAGGTAGTGATGCCATCATGACCAAACAAAAATTCCTTCAATTGAACTCCTCCAATCTGGCCATCCATGAATGACAAGACATACCGGGTAGAAAGGTTAATACATTCGTAAATCTGTTTTATTTGTGCCTGTCCTACTGCCCTAGCAACATTCTGAGACGGATCACTAAAATCCTCAACCTGTGACGATTAAAAATTACTACATATTTAAATTATCCAAGAGCATAAAAATTCAAGCAATTAAGTGTAATTACACTGATGCAAGCAACTTTAGAGTTCCAAGTTTTGGACGTCCAAGATCCATCGTATGTGCTTACACAGAGACCTTTGGGCCACAGATTTTCGACAGAAGATAACTGCAAAGGTAACAAAATAAAGGTCAATTTTGGTTAAGAAACCAGCACCACTAAGATAAATAACTTAATTATCACCTAGGGTGTAAGCACTACCTTGATCAGTAGAGTGACAAAGAGCTCAGCCAATGATTCTTTATTACTTTTCCCATAGTTCACAAAATTAGGTAGTGACTTCTTCACTGTTGCAGGATCAGCACCATCTACAGCACATAAAGCCAGTTAACATCCCAAAGATGATCAAGAAAAAAGAGCTCGCGAATAGTAGATCTGCAAAATTCGAGTCAACAAAAGGCGAAGAAAGAGAAGCAAAGTGAACATGGGTGTCCTTTATCAGCAACTATTACGAATTATACTGAATTACTGAAGAGGAACTGCAACAGTTCTAGGGAGTAGTGTTCTAGAGTTTAGGCTATCGAAGAGACCTAGAACCTCTCCTTTTCTTTTTTTATCTGACACACATGATGACAAAGAAAGGGGACAGCAGTTCTTGTACATAGTATTACCAAAACAGAGTCAGGTTATGCCATTAACAAATTGACAACAAAAAATCTAGAAACAAGGACTATTTGGTATCAGCTTAAAATGAGTGATTATTAGTGAAAAAATGAAATAGGCTGCTAATACAATCAGATTATCAACTTGCATTCATGTTCCTTGAAAACTCACTTGAAAGAATATGTCACTACATTAGACATGCCTAATATAAAAGGAAAAAATAATCAACTGCAGCCCTTCCTTAAAAACTCACTTGAAAGAATACGTCCCTACATTAGACATGCCTAATATAAAAGGAAAAAATAATCAACTGCAGCCCTTCCTTAAACACACACAACAACAACAACAACAACAACGAAAACTTAAGTCTTGTTCCCAATGAATTTGGAGTAAACTACATAAGTCCTCTTTTGCCATTCCGTTCGGTTTATTACTAGAAGCATAGAACTACTCGAAGATCCATAGTAAATTGATACTTAGCAACCACAATAAACCATTTCCTCCCCTTCTAATTAACTCTACTATGTTTACATAAATCTTATGAACAGGAATCTCTTTAATTTTACGCAAAGACGTGTTCCAGCCATTAAGTCGTCTCTTTCTTAATTGATCAGCAAACATTCAAATTCGAGATTGGCAGAGAAACCGGCTGTGTGAGCACGAACCAAAGGAAAGCCCCTTTTTTGCTCCCTCCATTGATAGATCAAGGGCCCTCCCGCCATGGAAAAGTGATCTTTCACTTCGTAGAATCAGGCACTGAAAAGCACTTCTCCTTAAATATGCTTCCGGATCGGAAGAGTTTGAGGGAAAAGCTTTTTGCGAGCATAGAGATGGTCCGTATATTCATGTTTCTTATTTTATCCATTATAATAGGACCACACATCCATCTTATATCCTCATTATTCACTATACTCATCTTTTTTTTTTTTTGAAAGGTATTTACACTAAAAAAAAAAAAAAAAGCAACACCTGGAAATAATTATATACACCACAACCCGACAACAATCACCCCTCCCCCCTCAAAACCACTATACTCATCTTATAGACATTTGTAATTTAACAATGTAATACTGAGTAACATAAAGCATTACAAGTTTAATAACCATTCTGTAAAATATATAGATCTTCCTATTCTGCAAATAGCCCTTTTAACAAGTTTATCACGTAAAGATGCCCGATTTTTTCCAAACAAAAAATGGACAATAATAAGCTTTTGTCATTGCCTGAGATTCCAAGGATATCTTGACAGGCAATTGAATTGTGACACATTTGATGGCAATGGAAATGCCTCAAACATGACTTCTAACACTCTTTAGTTGTGTCCATATTGAAAATTAGCTCTAGACAATATAGATATATAGCTAATATGTGATGAAATTAAGAAATGAAACATGACTTTGTCAAATGATATAAAAAATTATAACGCAAGCTCACAAAACTATTGCATTTGAAAGTACAAGTTGAAAATTGTTAGCATGGAATGATGCAGGGAATGTAGTCAAAATCAATTAACTAAAAAATACACAGTATTACCTTTGAATATAGCAGAAAATGGAGGTAATATAGGTGGCTTCCGAGTCTGCTAGAAACAAGAGATGGTAGAGACATCAAATTGAAGTGTATTGACAGCTAGAATGTTAGCAAATAATGGAACAAACCTAAATCTAATGTTGGTAAACATTCACCACAAACCAGACCACCAATATGTGATTTGTTCACGTGACATGCGAAAACTTGTAACAGAGACATAGTTACACAAGTTCAAATGAGCAAATACAACATGATGTGACTAGAAATCATGCACACCAAATAATGAAACATTGAATACCATTCATTGCCCAATGAAACATAAAAAAGATTGTTCCATTTCACATTAATCCTAAATCAAACGAAAGATGTGTAAATCTAACTCTAAACATAACATGCAAAGTCCAGACAAGCTTCAGACGAGATGCCAAATTCATTTTCTTTTTAATTTAACAATGAAAGATTAAATATCATTCACCACCCAGTAAAATATAAATAAGATTATTCCAGCTATATATTGATTATAAATCAAAAAAAAAAAAAAGTGATCAGATGTTTAGAATTTAACTCCAAAAAAGTCATGCAAAGTTCAGAGAAGCTACAGGCCAGATGTCAAATTTATACATCTTTACTTTTTTAACACACATTTACCACCCCCACCCCGATCCAACACCAAAGAAACATTTCAAGGTTCATCTAAGCTTCTCGCGATGCATTCAAGAAAAATTGCAACATAATCTAACAATTAAAAACATACCACTTATAGGTAAATAAATAGTTATAATGGAGCACAAATAATTAAAAAAATTGTTAAATAGAAGGAATGGATGAAAAATACGAATGTTCAGAACCATACCTGCAAATGAAAAGCAACCAACAGTATTATTGAGAGAGAATTCAAGGTTTTATCTTTTGAACTGTTAATGTTCTGCACTTTTGCCCAGGTTTTCATCTGCTGAGATGGACCATGCCAATTAGATAACATAGCATTGATCGTTATAATTCAAGAAAAATAAAACTACACAAGATTCTTAAGCATAGTAAACTAGTATACATCTGAGGAAAATATGTATGATTATCTTTAGATGCATCTGAAAATTCAAATTCTAAGAAAACATCAGCAAGAAAAATGGCACGCAGTATTCTGAACGGATTGGTTGGGGAAGCCTCGCCTGTTTTAATGCCCATTAGTTATGTTTCCACAAAAATATTTTTCAGAGGTCTATCACGTTAGCAGTAATTTGGCGTGTCAGGAAGGATGTTTCAGAGACACTCCCATTATTGTAGTATGGTATGGTGTTCAGGCTCCATTTAACCATTTAAGCTCCATCGTCAGAGCATTTTCTGGAATCTCTTAGAAAGATTTATAATGTAATTACACATCCATTGGATATACCTGATCTTATTTTAGTCTTCTTACAATTTCGGAAGGCTATTACTCCTATAAAGTGAAACTTTCATCTGGGGTTAAGAGAATTCCAGTCTTATCATAAGATTTTGACTACAAACTATTTGCTTGACTTCCCTCACTGTTATATTTATGCCCTATTTGAGCCCCATTATTTCAAAACTCATTTTTCTCCAAACTTATTTTCAATCACGTATTTTCCCATTTAAATAATTTTATATGTAAACCTAAAAAAATTTCCTACTCTTTAACCACACATTCTCAAAAATAATAATAATGAGGAGGAGCATGAGGAGGAGGAGGAGGAGAAGAATTGGCTCTCTCAGTTTTCCAACTTCTTGACCCACCTATACTCAGTTTTCCAACTTCTTGACCCACCTATACTCCAGTTATGGAGGCTCACTTTCGATTATATCAGCCGAGAGCCTTGAGCATTGTACAAAGACCTGCCCATTACCTTTGGGTGGATTAGCCTCAACGGTAGGCGAGTCTTATAGGTTAAGAGTCTCTTTGAGCCCCATTTTCAGCTCAAAATGCATTTTGAAATAATATTTTGTTG